>BLKR01009241.1:0-146907 GCA_011170035.1 Teleogryllus occipitalis
TTGGCCAATTAGACATTCACCCAGGGACACGAAATCTCTTTGACTGCGTCAGAACTTGTTCTGCCAAACCCCAGTGAATGACGAATTGTCAAGCAAACAAAGGAAAACGTGAGAAACTGTTGTGTAAAATTTCCCGCGAAACTATATAAATGTGCAGGATCAAAATAATGAAATATTATTTTTATTTACGTATAAAGATAGTTTCCTCATTTAGGATTTTTATTAATTCTAAATTATAGTTTCGTACTTCAAAACTTATTGCATATTGACAGAATATTTCGAAACCGTCGTCATGGGTAATCGCTTAATGGAAACGCCGATACTCTTTTACCCAGGACTGACCATAATCCCGTTGTAGTCCTATTTTAGTATTTTTCTATGTAGATAACAATTGACAATTTGAACAACATTATAGAAACTCTACACAATTAAAGACAATACCGAGCATCAAAACGGAAATTGATATTAATTTTAACAATGATGTCATGTATTATTTACCATTTGGACTGTATAAATCTAAACAACCTGTAACAAGTTTGTGTAACTCAACATCTGATTCAGTGAACCCCTCTCGATCAGGTTTTTCGTCCTGTTTCCTGATCCCTTGAGAAAATGCTGAGATGACCCCTTGTTTTGCGTCTGGAGATAAATGTCACTTAATTATATGTGGACATATTGTGGAGTTCAGTGGGAAATATGTATGTTCTTAGTCACGACAGCTCTTTACGAGCTACTTTCTCTACCTGAGATTTCTCATAGTCACACAGCAGCGGACACTGGGACATTGCAAGGAAAGCGCACAGTTAACTTTTTGTCGACAGGGAATGGAACCCGGAGCTGCGCCGTGGAAAGCGAGCACGCTAACCAAGGAGCCACCGAGAGTAGTTCATTTGGAAATATAGTTATTCAAATTATCGTTCTCCATGTGATCGCGGTAGAAATAAATAAATAAATTTTGAACTGGTTCTTTATAAAAATGGTCATCTGTGTTTCTGCGGAAAGACCCGCATGAATAGAAAATGTTCCAAGTACTTATGCCCCTGTATTACCTCAAAATATTTTAACAAAAATATGCATAAAATTATTACAATAGATTGTTAAATGCATGTTCAATTAGTTCTTAATTAAGTAACAGGTTTTTTGAACTATATTGCAATTCATTCTTGAGTCCGCCGTTGACACCTCTTCGCCAAGGGTGATCTCAAGGTACCGGAATGGACTTAATATGCAACTGTTCAGACCTTCAGCGGATCAGAAAAGACTGTAAATACAACTTAGAAATTCCTTTCCGAAACATTTGATCTTATTTTAAATACTTTTGCTTAATATCTTTGTGGCTTCTTTAGAGTAAATAATTGACAACTTACTAGATGTTTTATTAAAATTGTGTGAAGGCAGGTATTCAGATGTCCCCTGTGACACAATATAACTTGGGATTTATATCTTGGGAATTCAAGAACCGAACATGAAAATGCAACTTTTTCTGAATATATCTATCTTCAAGGAAATGAAAATATAAGAAATAACACATTCTTGAGAGATAAGATATGAGGCTGTTGACTCGGACTGTCTCTTTCTGTCGAATTAAAAGGGTTAAAGAGGATTTCCTACTTCTGACAGATAAAAATATTTTAAAAGTTGTTTGGTTGCTCATTTTGGATCTAAAGAAAAAAGTAGGAAATATAAAAGGTTTCTAGAGAAGCGTAGTAAACAAACGAACCGAATTTTAGTTTTACACCTACGACATTCCTATGTCTGATTCCAGATTGTTTATGCGCGTTGTGATGACTAATCGTGATGATTCGAGAAATAATAACTATAATCTTAACGGAAATAAATTGGTTCACATTTGAAAATATTTTGAAAATATGGGAGTGAGTCGAGAAAATACTGCTGTAGGAACACCAATTTTACGCAGCAAAAACAAAAATGAAATGCTAATATTTTATAAAAGAAATCAATTGCATTTCGTAACTATTCAGAGAAAAATATTATCGTCTCTCCCCTTCATACCAAAGATTCATGCGTAGTGCCTCTCATTCTGAGCATCCGCCAGGGGAAAACACTACTCCTTACGATATCGCCGACGCTTTTTGCGCCCTTCAGACTGTTCGACACGACGAGAAACGATGCGATGTTCTTATCCGGCACGGCGGCGCCACCAACCGGAGGGGGTTCCAGTTATTTATATTTCTTATGATTTTTAAAAACACAGATATGGAAACTGCTTTGTCACAGGGAAGGGCAGCACATAAAAAGATACTGTCTGGCAAACTGCAGGACTTGGCGCCGTGATTTATGTCCTTAACACGGCGTCCTCCGTGACTCGTTCGCCCGGAAGAAAACATATCAGGGGGACATTCGAACATTGGCCATAAATTTTGCGGGCGTTTCCGATACTTTTCTTCTAAGTGACTAGCCGCTCATACGTGAAAAAGTTTTTTTTTCTGTTGCGATGGCAAGCGATGATTTCACTTCCTGTCGCGACATAGTGCCGCTAGAGGCGTCGCTGTCGATGCGAGTTTTTCCGCTTGGATGACTTCAGTCTGAAGAAACTCTCTGGAGGCAAAGAGAAAATAAAACTTCCTGGAAGAGGAGGCTTCGTGGAACGGAAGACTTCTGGAGGAATATGTACAAAGCAGGAAGCGAGTCTATAGACGACACGTGTGAAATTTCGAATTCTTTTGTTTGAATCGAACGTGTTTTACAGATTGATGTTAACAGTTTAAACAAATTTAACAATGTGAAGATTGAAAAATGATGATAGAGTACAGATCTAAACTGAGCCATTCAATGGAATCAAAATGTAAAGAATGAATTGGAAATGCATGATAAAATGTAAAAAAGATGGAGAATTACTATTCACATTTACCAGCTACTGATATTTAGTGTAATATATTTATATACTGTTTACATATTTAGTGTGTGTGCCAAACTATAACAATCACTATTAAAAAACCTGCATTTCAATTAATCAGGATGCACTCTTAAACTGTAACTGTGAATAGATATGCCATACGGAAATATTCAAATTGACTGTAATTAGGGATTGAAAAAAAGCATTTCTGAACTTTGAAAAGGAATTGCGCTTAAAAAATAAATATGAGAAACATGAGATCGTTATAGAATACAACCGTTGAGAAATGCAAGATGAATCCTTTTGAATTTGGTGCTCAGCACTTTTTCAGAATACCCAGAAAAGAAACATTTTCGCAGATTCATAAAACGTAAAAAAATGCACGTGTAGTGTTAAGATTGCAGCAAGTAATTTAAAATTTCTTTTACCAATAGACCTTTGTCGATGAGAGAGAAATTCCCTGAGATATAGGCTCATCTATGTTGATGAATACTTACAATTACTATTGTAGATTGCATTTCTGTGTAAAAAATGCCATAAGAGTAAAACATAAATTTATTTTACACGAAGTTTCTTTAATGTGTACCAGTCTGGTAGGCCGTGGTCCAAATATTCCATCCCAGAAATAAACATTAATATTGACTTGGAGAGTGTAAGTATTCGATTCTTCATCATATTCTTCTTCTTCTCATTATTTCTGTTATTACTATACCTCAAAGAAAACTGATCATTCGTTTCATTTTATGTGACGCGATGTCATCTATTCTTGCTCTGATTGGCCCTGCAACCCGCAAAACGCAGTGACAGTGCGGAACAGTATCGTTCAGTGATTGATCAGTGATTCCGGGCGCGTCTCTTTCTCAGGTCATTCATCCGTAAGTGTAGTGCATGTTTTCACCGGGAAGTAGACGTGATCATACTCCGCTAGATGGTAAGATCCAGCGGCCGACCTTCTGTCTGTTAGTGGAGTTTTCCCAAGCAAGTATCCCCATCAGTAGGGCACCGCCGCATTTGGACCAAGCACTAACCTTCTGACTCACATGTGTGTGGCAGTATACTGTAAGTGTAAGTGAATGTAAGTAATGGGTGAGAATAGGACAAGGAAGAGGAAGGAAATATCGCGCGCGGTCCGTGGCCCGTTTGGTAGGGTACTGCTCCGGCATCCACCTGGTTTTGATCGGAGAAACCAGTGAAAACTTGTGATCAGAGCAGCCGGCCTCTGGCATTCTCCTTCAAACACCATCTAAATTCGACCTAGCTGTTAAGCTAGTGTCGAAATTCCTACCACCGTCAGTATTCGGTCGTCTAAGCCGTTCAGCCGATTTTCTTCAAAATTGATGTTTCCCGACAGATGTAAATTAACCAAACGCCTTCTGAGATTGATAGGTATATTTTAATTTTTGGAAGTACTTAACATAAAGCCTCAACATTTTCAAAATGTTCCCAAAAATGGCTCAAAAGGTTTGAATTAAACTGCGCTAAGGGAGCAAAAAGGGATCGTAAGTGATTGGCGTAGGTCTTATTGTCGTTGAAATCCCTCGGAAATTGCAAAATTATAAAAGTATTTTTGACATCTTCCTACAGTATTAAATACTTTCTTCTTAAATGAAATCTATTCTTTAAAAACAGATCTTGAAATAAGGCAGTGTACATATTTTCGAAAATATCAGTCATTTTCGAGTAATATTGCGTGAGGTTTAGACAATTTTTATTTTTTTAACAATAATTTTCTGAAAATTGTCTCAAATTTTAAAAAAACAATTTCTCTTCTTCTGAAACAACGGATGGTAAAACAATTGGTTCTAGTCTCATTTTAGAAGATCTATCTGTATTTTGAGAAAGTGCTCCAAGTTAACATTTTAAAACTGCAAAGTTGAAGATAGAGGTTTTTGCATGGGCCCGACATTCTAAATACGCGCTTTTGAGGCACACCGCCTTTGTAAGGGCAGCCACCATGACTAGGAATAGCAAAAACCAGAAACATCGATATTTTGCTTTCGATGTTTTCTTCACATCCATATTAGGTCGTACAACATCGATTTAAAAAAACATTATTTTTTTAAATAAAGGGGTTTAAATACGTTAGAGTATCAGCAATCCACAGCAATACCGTTGTTTTGCGTCATTCTCTTTATCACGCTGTACATTTCGCGTGTGCAACCTGAGGAACTTTGGAAACTGCACGTGTTATGTTTGTATGTTATCGCCAGGCGTGTCACTGCCTGAATGGACGTGAAACACGAAATCGATAGCAGAACACGTTGTCTTTATTGTTAATTTTATTCTTTACATTCGATAATAATTCTTACATACTACTAACATGCTGGTAACAAAACAACAAAATGCATCCCTTTTACATTCTGTAATAAAAAAATGGACACTAACTATCACTAACTATCACAAGAGAGACGTGGTCAGCATCACAAGAGGTGAGTCAGAGATGTGACGTTGCATTTCACCGCATTGCTTATAGAAAAGTGGCTGCAAGCGCCGGTTGACAGAGTTAAAAAACCAGCCAGTAAAAGCTCGTGTGGAAGGCACGTATCTCCTGCCTACGTGATAGCGAGGGATCGTGGATTTGTCGTACTATGGCGAGCTGAGCCGTGCCGAGGGTTTTACTACTTTGTCTATTGTGTATCTAGCTTAAAATGTGAATATTCATTTTCTGAATGTTGTTTGATAACAATCTCCATCAGTCTCACCCCTCCATCTGTCGGCTTCCTTCCCCATACAACCCGTGGTTCCTGGCGACCATATTGCCCCTTCCATTCCGCCCCGTTCAGTCCCGCTCCAGCTCGCCTCACTCCTCTCCGCCCCGCACCAACCCGCACCAACCCGCTCCGCCCCGCTCCGCTCCGCCCCGCTCCGCCCCGCTCCGCCCCGCTCCGCCCCGCTCCGCCCCGCTCCGCCCCGCTCCGCCCCGCTCCGCCCCGCTCCGCCCCGCTCCGCCCCGCTCCGCCCCGCTCCGCCCGCTCCGCCCCGCTCCGCCCCGCTCCGCCCCGCTCCGCCCCGCTCCGCCCCGCTCCGCCCCGCTCCGCCCCGCTCCGCCCCGCTCCGCCCCGCTCCGCCCAGCTCCGCCCCGCTCCGCCCCGCTCCGCCCCGCTCCGCCCCGCTCCGCCCCGCTCCGCCCCGCTCCGCCCCGCTCCGCCCCGCTCCGCTCCGCCCCGCTCCGCCCCGCTCCGCCCCGCTCCGCCCCGCTCCGCCCTGCTCCGCCCCGCTCCGCCCCGCTCCGCCCCGCTCCGCCCCGCTCCGCCCCGCTCCGCCCCGCTCCGCCCCGCTCCGCCCCGCTCCGCCCCGCTCCGCCCCGCTCCGCCCCGCTCCGCCCCGCTCCGCCCCGCTCCGCCCCGCTCCGCCCCGCTCCGACCCTTGTCACCCGTGCAACCCGGACCCGCCCTGCCCTGCCCCACCCGCCCCATCCCAACCTGCTCACCCTGCCACGCCCACCTTGCCCCGCCCCGCTCCGTCTCGTCCCGCCCCGCCCCGCGTCATCCCACCCCCCCTTCCCCGCCCCGCCCTTCCCCGCTCTTCCCCGCCCCCTTGTCCCAACCCATCCCCGCTCCCAGGCAACCTACTCTACCCCCCTCTGCCTTGCCTTTCACTAACCCGCCTCACCTCACCTCCCGGCGCAAGCCACCGCGCCCCGCACAGCTTCACTTCGCCCCACGGATGGAAGAGCCCCAGCCCGGGAGCATCGTGAGCCATTCATTAGCGGCGCCGAGTAGCGAAACTTGGAGAGGGGGAGCGGGGAGGCGAATTTATGCCTTCGGCGCTGAGGGTCTTCCAGCTGTTACGAAACGTTCTTTATTTATTTCTTCGCCTGTGGTTGCGTTTCTCTGACTCGCAATGTCGACAACAAAGGAAGGGTTTGAATTTATCACTATTCTTCTGATAATTCAAAATCACGGTATACGTTTTTCTCTCATTTTTATTTTTTGTACGTATTTTTTAATATAATAATTTTAATTTTTAACCCTCTATTAGTTAACGTCTTTTTAACACGCGTTCTCTTGCTTTTCCCACAGAAATTTAAATAGTTTCAATTGCACGTCTTCGTGTTGTCTTGTAATCCCGTAAATATCCAAAAAATATTTTATTTCTTCTTGCCGGAGTTGATTTGTTTTTTTGAACGGACAAATTATTATTATTATTATTATTATTATTATTATTATTATTATTATTATTATTATTATTATTATTATTATTATTATTATTATTATTATTATTACTATTATTACTATTATTTCTTTACTTCTCTATTAAAGATGTTATGAGTCGATTGAATTTAAAATCTACTCCTGGTTGCAACCTGCTTCCTTAGGAGCAGATCTAACGACTGTCAGTGCCTCTACAATACTCTGCGCAAAATGTGGGCTGCTCAAAATAAACCAATCACTTGCACTTCCCAATAGTTTTAGTGATCTGGGAGTTTAGCCCAGTTCTTACCCACATTTTGCGGAATAAATCTCAGATCTTCAATAACTGTCTGGACAACCTGTTCTTTTACGTCCTACATTCGGCTGATCTCGATTTGAAAACTCTTGTATTGAAGACCTTTCTCAGCCTCCGAAGGTCAAAAATGCCATTGAACATTTGGCCAATGAACGTTTGATAGGAAATTTATTGAAATGATGTTACACATGCGGTATTTGCCACCGATTTGTAGCCGTCATCATGGATCTTACACTGGTATTAGGCAGGTAAACAAAATTTTTAGTCTGCGCCAGAACATGTGCTGTCAAACACTAGTATGTACAATAATGAGTTGACTACCGATCGGGGATAAATGTATAACTTCCTGCTCGAAGTTTCCCATTCCATGTTTAATAACATATGGTTATTTTCAACACATACATATTCCACAGAATTTGAGAAATTTGTTCTGAAATACTCTGTAGTTGCTGGTACATCCAACACATGGTGTTCAAAACTTCCTCGAACTTTTTTCCTACATCCGATACCGGTAATTTTAAAAATGCTTTTCTAAAGTACATTCTTAATTTATTCCTCAATTTGCTTTGAGTTTGTGAGTATGTCATTTGTGACTATGATTAGATAGCTCTAGCCACCCCTACTTCTACACGATTTCTTTCGTGATTTTAGAGGGTTATTTTAATGCTTTACCTGCCAAAGAAAATAATGAATATGTCGCAGTATGTTTCCTTCCAAATTTCGCATGCGCGCAGACAAGTTTCCGTACTAGTCCCGAATAAATTTTATGTGCTGGCATTTGGAATCGATGAGTGCCCGGCAGTGTGGAACATTCACGCTCGTGTATTCAACTTTTGCGAGCTGGCTGGGCCAGAGGAGTGCACTGGCCCCAACGTCCAGCTGCGAAATAAAGGTCATTTAGCGAAGGTCGCCCGCGTTGGCAAATAGCACTCTCCCCCACCCTCTCCCCCACGCAATGACGCACTCACGCACGCCCCGTACCCTCTGGCGACCGGCACCTGGCGGCGGCCGGCGCGGCTCGCGTGTTTTGTCATGTTTCGCGTCGCCGGTGACGCGTAAAACGGCGTCAGAGGTACAGACCGTAACGGCTGGAGTGACGGTAGTGACAGAGGTGACCTGTTGGTAGCCGTTATGGACGCATAGGGGAGACGAGAAAAAGGAGAGGGGTGAAAAAACTGAAGAGACAAGGATCTGAATGAATTACAAAAGCATTGGTTGATTGATTAGTGATTCCGGAAACGTCAACTGCTAAGGTCAGTACCATCAAAAGTGTAGTGCATGTTTTTCCTCGGAACGTAGCGGTGATCTTCTCCCAATGGATGGTGAGATCCGGCGCCGACCTGCCGATCAACTAGCGGGATTTTACGCAACCATGTATCTCCCATCAGTGGGGCACCGACCCAGCCGGGACAAGTTGTAAGTTTCCGACCGGTTTACCAGTATGTGTGGTAGCGTAGTGCATGTTAGTGTAAGTGTGTGTGTAAGGGGAGATAATAGGACAAGGAAGAGGAAGGACAGATCGCGCGCGGTCCGTGGCCCGTTCGTTCGGATACTGCTCCGACATTTGTTTGGTGTTGACTGGAGCAACCACGGAAAACTACTGATCAGAGCAGACTGCCGCTAGGATTCTCCTCCACACAGCGACTGAATTCGACCTAGCTGAAAAGCTAGTGTTGAAAATCCTGCCGCCGTTGGGACTCGAACCTAGGTCAGAGGCACTGCAGTGACATCAGTTGATACTGCTCCGGCATTCGCGTGGTGTTGATCGGAGCAACCATGGAAAACTACCGATCAGATCAGCCGGCCGCTGCAATTCTCCTACAGACAGCGGCTGAATTCGACCTAGCTGTTTAGCGAACGTCGAGAATCCTGTCACCGTCAGGACTCGAACCTTATGGTCAGAGGCAGTGCAGAGACATCAGCTGATGCTCTGAGCCACCTCTCCCGGTTGAATGAGAAAAGGAAGAGTGAGAAAGATCTGAAGCCGAGCGAGGGAATACACGAGGAAAATAAATAAAAAGCAAGGAAATTAAATGGAACGAGAAAACGAACGGGAGGAGTTAATTATGGACTGGTGAGATGGGAGGGGAGGATATGGATAGACGCTAGAGGAACGTTGGGAGAGAAGGGACGGGGAAGTGTGCTGTAAGTGTTGGAGTAGCCGGATGCGAAGCACGCGTTCACAGCAAGTGCACTGCTGTCGCTTGCAACCACAAAATTTTAGCATACTTTATACTTAATGGACTAGATTTAATACCTAAAGAGGAAATGCGATAAGCACCAACGAAGCGTTGCAATGAAATTTAACACTTAACATTCCTGATATCATAATGACTCTAAGGTCCTGAATTCAGTATATAATATTAATCAAGGGCCTTTAGGAAAATGTTTTCTTCTTCTTATTATTATTATTACTTTAATTATTACTATTACTTATTATTATTACTTTTATTATTACGATTACTTATTATTATTACTATTAATTATTATTATTATTATTACTATTACTACTTATTATTATTAGAAAAAGAAGAGTTACAGAAGAAGAATTCAGTTACTGGTATTGTTAATAGTGGAGGTAGCTGCGGTGTCCGCTGTGTTGATGACAATGGTGAAGGTGTAGTGGCGGCCGTTGTGGAGGTGACGGCTGCAGCAGCAGCAGCAGGGATGTTGGAGGCAGAGGCAGAGGCGGAGGCGGTGGCCGCGGTCGGTCGTAGTGAAGGACGAGTGACGGGCAAACGCTGACAATAATGGTCTGCATGTTAATGGCTTTGGCGATCATGTTGTTTCATTCATGCCAACAACCAGGGCAACCCCGGGAGTGACATTTTACAATTCTATGGAAGTTTTCTTGTAATGTAATAGAATAGCTGTTGTGTGGGAATATTGACAGGAATGAATGCTATTTTCGCCTACTTGTAGTGCTCAGAAATAGTACAAATATTGATCAAGGAAATTTGATATTGTTAGTTGATATAGTTAGTGATGAATATATCTGAATCCCATCCTATGTGAAACACACGTTTGTGTTTATTTGCGTCCTAAATACAAACTCATTCGCAATAACGGAATATTCAGATTTTTCATGAATTTCTACTCTGCTCAAGAAGATTTTTAAAACACTATTACGTTCTCGTGCAATTTTTGACGTATCTGGTTGCTTCGATAGTGAAAAAACGTTGAGAAGAACAAAGCCATGTTGAATGATTAGCTGTGAATATTCTATCCCTGTTTTTATTTTTATATTTCTTTCTTTTTGTATTTCGAGTTCTCTCTTTTCACCTACAGTACATTGCATATTTTGGTTTATTAATTCTATATACAACTTCTCGTACTTCATCTCTCATTCCCTTTATTACCAGTATTATTTTGAAACTGGTACCCCGAGATCTGCCCTATCCTTCGTACACATCAATCCCTTGTATCAAAACGGTCTATATCTCCACATCGTTCTGCTCGTCTTGCAATATGTACTTGCATCTTCTCCTCTACAACCGCTCTAGTTCATCCAATGATGCATACTTTTATATGAAGTCGGTGTTCTACAGTACGTATTTTCTTATTACGTATTTTTTTAAACTGGTCCGACATACACGCGCTTTGCTAGATGGAGGTTAATGTCAGGTTAGAAGGGGGTCTACTCTGCTCAAATAGAATTTGTGAAATAGAATTACATTCTTATTCCAAGCTCTGTATCGAAAAAATTACTCGGTAAAGTCAAATTGTATGCTCCGCTTTGAAGACGTATGGCACCTGTGGTTACTCACTCCCTCACTCTTTCTTCTGCTTTTATTCTCTCTCTCTCTCTCTCTCTCTTTCTCTCTCTCTCTCTCTCTCTCTCTCTCTATCTGAGATATATCTCTCGCTTTTTCTTTTTTCTCTTCTCTCTTTTTCTCTCTCTTTTCTCTCTTTCTCTCTCTCCCTATCTCTCTTTCTCTTTTTTCTCTTTTTCTCTCTCCCTATCTCTCTTTCTCTCTTTTTCCCCTCTTTTTATCTCTTTCTCCCTCTCTCTCCTCTAGTCCCTTTACGACGCATAATAACAGTTTAATAGTTGTCTGGGATTGGCTTAGTTTTAACTAAGCTTCCTCCTTTCATCGCTTCCTCCTCCTCCTCTTACGATTGATAATATATCTTTGAAACGGGTACATAGAGATCTCGCACATCACTCGGTCGCATCAATCCATTGCGTTCAAACGCTCCAAATCTCGAAATCCCTATGTATGTCCGTCTACTCAGAAATAGTTTCGACTACACAATCCGCCGCCGCGTCTTGTCCTACACGGGTCCTCCCCTATCCCTTCCGCCCTCGTGCCCCTTCTCTTCCCCTCTCCCTCCCCCCGCCCAGCCGGCCTTCTACGGCGCCCCTCGGAGGGCATTCTTCGCCCTTGAGACGGCGCTAAATTGCTTTGCGGCAGATAAGCGGAAGCAAATAATTGGAATTCGGCCGGCTCGGAGCCCGCGCCGCCGCGGCCCCGCCCCCTCGATATGGCTGCCCGGCTGTGTGAGCGCCGCCGGGCCCCGGCTGGGCCGCGCCTGGCGGCCGGGATGGCGCATTACAATATTATTGCTGTTACTTGGTATGCGCCGCGATAACTTCCGGGCTAAGTGAAACAATTCAATTCGGCAAGGCGCAGGCCGGGGCTGCGGAAAGAGGTTCCGTCGACGGGAACTGGGCGGCGGGGATGTCAGACAGGCGGGGTGAAAGGGATGGGGCTTGTGTATAGAACGTCGGGAGTGGCGAAAGCGACGGAGGAGGGCCAGGGTGACGGTGGCGGCAGGGGAAGCAGGGACGATGGTGTGGCGGGAGTGGTGTGGCTGGTGCTGTTTGTGGAGCCAGGGGTCTGTGGGGGACTATGGTGTTGCGGGGCCGATTGGGCAGTAAAGGCGATGGGGTGGCGGTGGCGGTGGCGGTGGCGGTGGCGGTGGCGGTGGCGGTGGCGGTGGCGGTGGCGGTGGCGGTGGCGGTGGCGGAGGCGGTGGCGGGGGCGGGGGCGGTAAGGTTACTAGGGGGCAGGGGTGGCGGGAGCGGTGACGGGGCAAGGATATTGGAGTAGCCGTGACAGTGGGTCGGTGGAAGCGATGGGTAGCACAGACGGTGAGGTGGCGGGAGTAGTTGGGTGACGGTGGGAATTCAAAAGTGGTGGGTGTGAGGTGTGAGTGTGGGTGTGAAATTGACCAACCTTGTTTCGTTATCAAGCATAATTTTGTGAAAATACGAGGTAATTAGTTCTCTGTCAGATGCAGAATCACTCATATAATTGTACAGTTCTTAATTACAGACGTTCTTGCCCACTGAAATGTTGGAATCATAGAAAAATAGCTATAGTATTTTACATCGTATTAAAAGGTATGACATATTGTAATAAAAGAAAACATGAAGACAAAGATAAATACATGAACATGCCTCCATTTGCACATACGATCACGTTGTTGTGAAATTAAACAGAAATCTTGAAAATGTGCAGTGAAATACACAGTTTGTGATTTCAATTCTCTTTGTAAGTATCACCGATTCAAAACAAACTATTGTTGAGCTCAAGTTATTCTATAATTGTTTATATTTCTTTCTTCAAAGTGTCAGAAAATATCGTGTGGTCTACTTCACGTTTGGTTCACTATTCCGCAGCAAAAAAATGATTAGTGGAGCGGCTTCGGAAAATATTCTGGGGAGGGAGATTTTAAAATATGAAAAAATGCATATTTTTTAACTGAATTCATTTACAATTACAACCATTTCATTAATATAATACGTTCAATCTGTACACTTTTATTTTTAAAAGCAATTTAAAAAGACCTATCGAATATTTTTGTTAATCCAGCTATTGTTATCGAGTTAATCCAGTACATCTTTTCCTTTAGAATATAAGTTAATTGTTAACTGGATTAAATTATTATAAAACAACATACCTTCAAACCATCTTTAAAATTGCTTAAAATGCATATTGTTGTTATATTTGTAAAGGGTAAGGGTGGGGCGATGACACCCATGGCCTCCTCTGAAACCGTCGTAGGGGTAGTGGAGTGGGGCGTCCCTGAGCCCGAGACAACCCCCTCCCCCCTCCTCCCATGAAGGGGGCGGGGCGCAGGAATCTGTACCTCGATATCGGCTGCTGGTGCCGAGCCGCTCCCCAGAGGGCGCCTCCGAATGCGAATCCGGCGAAACAGCGGCCGCCGAAACGGTTTTCGGCGCTTCAGGTCCACACTCCGCTCCGGGGAATATTCATGGGAGGGAAGATTGTGAATGTGGGCTTCACGCCGCGATCCTCACAAGGTGATCGGTTTGTCCTTTGTTCTACGAGCTTTTTCATACTTTGTTTTTCGTATTTTTTTTTTCTTATTTATCGGGAGTGGTAGCTCAGTGCATCAACTGATGTCAGGTTTGAGTCCTGATTCGGCTGGATTTTCGACACTAGCTTTTCAGCTAGGTCGAATTCAGTCGCTGTCTGGATGAGAATTCTAGCGGACGGCTGCTCTGATCGGTAGTTTTCCGTATTTTTTCCGATCAACACTAGGCGAATGCCGGAGCAGTACCTTAACAAACGGGCCACGGACCACGCGCGATCTTTTCTTCCTCTTCCTTGTCCTATCCTCTCCCCGTACACACCCACTTACACTAACATGCACTACACTACCACACAAGCCGGGAGACTGGTCGGGAGCTTAGAGTTTGTCCCGGCTGGGTTGGTGGGAGAGTCCTGGTTAGGAAGAAACCACACTAGCCGACGGTAGGTCAGCGCCGGATCTCACCATCCTGCGGGGGGTGATCACCGCCATCTCCCGAGCAAAATCATGCACTACACTTACGGGACTAATGTCCAAAGCTGTTGACGAGCCCGGAATCAATAACAACTAACCAACCAACGTTTTCTTATTTCAACGGTTTGGGTGGGGGATTCAAAAATTAATTGATAAATGCTTCAAAGTACTGAAAAATGTCGCAAATTATGCGGGATTAAACATTAGATGAACAATGAATTGGCGATTTTAAAATTTTATATTTTACTTTTCTTGAGGGTGTCAACAAATTTTTTTCTCTTTCAGACACTCTTGTTCCTGTTTCGAAGCCGAAAAGAAATAGCAAGAAATACTTTTGTGGCGGTGATGGTGTAGCGATTAGCGTATTGGACTGCTATACTCAAGTTTGCGGGTTCAAACCCGATCGATGCCGTGGATTTTTAAGGGCGAAAAAACCCTTCGTACGCCTTCCTTCGGATGGGAAGTAAAGCCGGCTGTCCCATGCTAGTAGTTTTACTGCATGTAAAAGGTCCTCAAGCCTAAATGAAGCCTCTGTGCTAAATTCAAATCGCCTGTTTCGTCGCCCAAAGTAATACCTTCTTTCTCCCATGGTTGGTGAAAGGAGTGTAACGAAATTTGCGAGGTCAGACGAAAGAGCAGGCCTCATGGCCTCAGTCTCACCACGTAAAATAAGACCAATTCAATTATTATGAAATGTTATAATATTATAATCAAAAGTTTTTAATAGGACTATTTTAAACTTAAATTGGGGAAGCTAGTCGGAACGTTACCTCTCCAAAGACTTGGGTAAAAAGTGTAAGTTTTTCATGCCGTTTGGAATTTCTCCAAGGACTCTTATTTTTATTTGAGTAAAGTATCTGGATTTAATACTCTGCCATTTGCAATGAAATATTTGTCATATGAACCAAAGGTTCTGATTACAGTACAACCAACAACATAACAAGAGAGTTTCATCCTCCTCTTTCGGTGCAGAAAAATAAATAAAATGTCTTGGGACAACAGAGAGGATCAAACTCATTTTCTTCCTACGCTGAGAAAACGCAGTCTACTGTTTACTATTTTCTTTCACCGTTACGATTTGTTGAGAGCATTTGTAATTTATATGCAAAAATGAACTCTATAATGACTTGCTTAGGCCATTTGGCTACTTATTAAGCGAACATGGAAAGGAGATAATGTAAAATTTCTTGATGTACTACACAAAAAAATCCATAAGTTTAAAACTTATTTGATAAATGAATTCAAAATTTTAATTCCCCCCACATCAGACAACTCGACAAACTCTTGTCTTTTGACCTCGAAATAGGTGACCTGTATGACTTCTTGGCGTCATCCTGCAAAATATAGTACATACTGCAAAGAATGTTGTGCAGAATGTTGAAAAGAATGTGATTTTCAAAATAAATTGTATAGAAACATTGTGTTGCGTTTTCGCGACGTTGGGAGTTTCCCGGCAAATTTGGGAATAGTCAACTTTCGTTATGGCGCCACTATGAACAGTTTATAGGGGCTTAAGTATTTTGAAAGAGATGTAATATTTTTTATTTACTTTTTAAAATAGTTTTTTATCCTTGTTCGAAAAAATTAAGTCTCTCAAGAGTTTTTAGGTTACATAGTATACATAATCAATTATGAGCTACATTCCATCGTACATGTACAATGTTTGAAAACAATAATAGTGTATACTAACTATTAAGGATACCCAGAAAGGGTCCCTCAGAAAAATACATAGAATATTTGGAGTACAAAGTACATTTCGATTAGGGATGTTTGAACCTGTTTTATAGCTAATTAAGGAGGATGTAGTAGGTCCTTAGAATATCTTGACTTGATTTGTGGAAAACGATTGACTGATTTACCTAGAGAGTACAAAGAAGTGGCTGGGCAAGGTGAAAGAGAAGAGTAGAAATGGGAAGAAAGTTTCAGAATCCAAGATTTTAGAGGTTCTACAGATAATTCTTTTAAAATTTGATCATTTCCGATGTACCATGGAGCTTTTAAAACATCTCTTAAGAATTTGTTTTGCAGTTTTGTTTTGCATTTGTTTTTAGCAGAACCACCCCATATTGAGTAGGCGTAGGTCAATGAAGGTCAGTGAAGTGTCAGTGGTAGGTCAGTGAAGGTCGTATATATAAATATTATGAATGCTGAGTCTATTGATAATTTTGATTCTATTTATGAATGGATAGAATTTTACTATTTTCATATGTGTACAATTAGCTATTGATGTTATGTGGTTTTCCAGGTTAATTTAGTTTCTATTTGAAGTTATAGATATTTAACAGGAGTGTCATTTAGAAGCCATTTAACTGCATGATTATTAAGTATTAATGGAACGAAGAATCCGTTTGAAGGAGAAATTTTAGCTTGAGATTTTTGATGATTTATTTTTATTTGCCAATCATTGAACCAAGAAATGAGGAAATTAAGCTCATCTTGGAGATTGTCTCTACCTAAAAGAAGATCACTATGAGTGGTAAATATTGCAGTGTGTTCCGCAAATAAGGCAATGTCTGAATGTAGGAGATAAGGTATATCAGAAATAGAAACATTAAGAACCATAGGTGATAAATAAGATCCTTAGGGAAGTCCAGCTTTTATATTGTGATCAGTTGAGAGAATGTTTTTTATTTGTACTTTCAATCTTCGATTAACTAAAAAGGATTTTTTTATATTTTATAAGTAATTTCGGAAACCAATATTTATCAATTTAAAAAGTAATACATCATGACACATTTTATCAAATGATTTCTTTACATCTAGAAATATAGCAAGAGTAGAGATGTAACATGAGGAAGGAGATGCGATCTTTGAACTGGTCTGTTGACAGATATGCTAAAGAATAATCACAGTATTTTTCTCGGCACTCAAATAAGGCATTGCACAGTTGTGGTTTCCTATATGAAACAATTTTCGGGGTCTTTCAAAGATTTCTATTGTTCTGGAAAGAATTTTGCAAACCAGATTTGAAGAAATAAAAAGATATTTACACCTTTTCGTCAAAGATAGTGAAGACAAATTTGATAAATTGAAAGTTGATGAAGTGAACAAAAGACGTTTGCAATTCAGCGCACTTTGCGAGAATTTATCAGTATTGATGAGCACATAAATTCACACTAGAGGCGTCAATTATCTAAAATAATGATCATCTCTGTGATCTCTGAGATTTGTTTTCAAGTGGTGGTGCACATCCATAGAAGCTTTGAAACTATTTATGCTTGTGGTGGAGTATCAAAGAAAGCAAGAAGGTTTTACCTTAGGTGAAAGTAGTATTTGCAATTTGACAAAAATTGTTGAAAAAAAATTAAAATACTACTTTAGCAAATTTCCATATGTGACACGTTATTTTTTTGTCATTTATGGAAAATGGATTTCTTTGCTAATGGAATTGTGCTGAGAAAAAAGGTCATCGTATAGTGAACTTAGAATCCAAAAATACATAAAACACAAAAGCTGTTTTAATGGACATGGTGAGCAATCAAAAAGGGGATTTATTATTAAATTAAGATTGCTGGTTTTAGATATACCATAAAATAATTTTCGTAGAATTTTAACATTTGAACTTATACAGGGATGTTATTAACAATTTTCAGTGCAATTTTTAAGTTGTTTAATATGAACTTTATGTTACATTGAAGCTCGAAAAATTTGAGAATCTCGGATATAATATGAATTTGAAGTTGCATTTTCTCCATTTGCATCTTGAATACTTTCCGGAAAGCTTGAAAACATAAAGTGAAGAACTAGGAGATAGGTTTCATAAGGACATAAAAACAGATGGACATAAGATACCGTGGTTAATGGTATGTTTCCAGTACGTCGGACATCTGTTGGTACTTAATAAGAGATAACTTTCCCCTGTACAATAAACGTCAATTGACAAAGTATTTTTTTAACAAGAACGGTAGTAAATAGATTTTCTGCGAAAAATTTCTATGTCAGAATTCATTTGAAACTACCATATCATAATTATTAGTTCAGTACAATATTATTTAATATTTGGTCATATTTGTCGTATTTTACATTGTTTTATACATTGCAAAATAAAGTTATTAACTAAAAATTACTTCAACATTAAAAGTTTCCTATTCTTCATGACATGAAAACCGTACGTGATACGCCAAATTGGCAAGCAGGTTTTAATTCAGCACATGAAAATTAGGTTTCGGGACGTGTTCAAACCTGTGCCTCGGAAAAAGTATATATTATTTCGCTGGCATGACATTTGTAGAGCATTGTTAATATCGTAAAAACATTGATAATGAAGAATATGTAATTAAACGATATTAATGTGAAGAATGTGTTTGTTACTTGGATCATAAGATTATTTTTGACATAATTTATTGTGAAAATAGAATTTCACAATAAAGCTTATGATATATAAATAATGGGTTATTTCTTTGCGAAGCGTTTTATTTCATCAAACAGACTGAAACTTCATAATTTATCTTGTAATCGTTTCATGGAGTCTTAGTTTGTACGTATCTTATACTATTAGGCATATTGCAACATAGTTTACACCTTTCAAATGATGCTATACGGTGAAACATTATACAAAATTTGGGAGTAATTTGGAAGTCTTTCGAATGTTCTGCTTTAGTAAACAGAAAGGCAAATTTCCTCATGAGTGAAGTTAGGTGAAGATAATGCATTCAATAACGTAGTAATGTTCCATTGTGTGAATAATGTTCAAATTTGTAGTACCAACTTGGAAGGGTCTTGCAGGTAAGACAATGAAGCTCGAGGGGTTATGTTAAGGTGACTATATCCTTGCTGTTTTGCCTTCCTAATTTCCGTCATGATAATGAACCCAGCATTATAGCTGTCATTTACTCAAGGAAGTACCCACATTTTGGTTATAGACCTTAGGAGCATCACTATCAAATATCTCCTTTAGGAGTCAATTGGATACTGCTGCGCCCGGAGCACGCGATAAGATCTTGTAATCTTCGTTAGGAAAATAACGATTTGGAAGTAGTGTGTAGTACTTAAACACATATTTACTTCTAAGGACGGGAGAAGTAATATTTTAATATAAGAGTCGGTATTGTAACTTGAGATAATGGTAACGATAATTTAATTTGAGTTTTGAGAATAAAATTTTCTAATTATTTCCCTTCTATGTTTATTTTGTTATGGAATTTATACAACCCATTACGTTTATGGCTAATGCTCGAGCTCTTGAAACATGTACGCTTGTCCTTTCGCGTAGGGTGAGTTTTGGGGAATTTTCTGGTTTTAAAAGTACATAAGTTGCACAATTACTGTTTAGTGCAGTATTTCTGTACTTGGGTACAAATCTGTTATGGATAATTGAGAACAAAGAGATAAATATAACATTCCCAATTTCATTTGCGTGACGGAATTTTATCTTTTCATTCCGTAACTATGAATGAATGTTCAGAAATATCAAGAGAGAATTGTTTAAAAATATTGTCTACAATTACGTAAATTATTTTTTAAAATAATTTTTCGTTAAGATACTTGGGTCTAACGCAGGAAAGGGAGATGAGATAAAAATATAAAGTTCTTTTTAGGAATGGGTTCGTAAGTTTTATAAGTTACTACAAAGCGGAGTAAAGGTTTAATTTCACCAACGTATTTCGAAAGATGTATTACGTAATGCAAATAAGCATAAATAATTCCATTCTCCCTCCGTCGACAGAAAATTTTCTCCAAACACGGCGGCGGTCGCTTATCCAAAGGTCGGTCATGTTCGTCACAAAACTAAACCAGTGAGCTCCTGCCCGGCGCGAATTTGTCACTCCTGAATATACGAAATTTTTTCCTTGTTACTTCCTGTCTTCAAGACTTCGGCATTTCTTCACGAAATTCCACCTCCTGCAGATCATTCGCCGGAGTATCTTCAAAGCCCTAAAGACGCAGCCAAATTGAAGACGAGGCGGACGCGGCAAAGATCGTCCCGGGAAGCACGAGGACGCAGGAACAATTTGACAGCGCGCGGATCGCTATAAAGTCGGCGCCGTATTTGTCTACCAGCGCGGCAGCATGATACTGCTCGAACGCTGAGCAATACTCGTGTACTCGCTCCATCACTCCAGGAATTTCTAATATCCACTTATCACATCAGCTCCGGGTCGCGCTTCCCGTGCCGGCTGCGTCTCCGCCGCCGTCGCTTTTATGTCGGAGAATGGCAGGAATTTCCGCCTGGCGCCGAGATAACAAATTAATTTCAATGTCTTGCGAGATAAGAAACACCGCGCCCGAGCGGGATCGTCGTCGGAAGACGCTGGCACGTGGGCGGGAGGGGGGGGGTTATGGCCGCGGTTCGGAACAGGCTGGGGGTGGGGGTGGGGCACGAAAAGGGGCGGGTCTGCTCTGTGAACCCCGTGCCCCGCCCCCCCAATTACTCATGCCTCGCGCGCCGACCTTCCCGACGGCTTTGATGCATTCCATTCGTACAGATCAATCGACTAATCGGCGTAGCACGAAATTGCGAAACAATTCCAATATTCGTGGAAAGCGCGGGTGGTGGTGGTGGTGGTCGGGGGCGGGAGGGGGGTGAAGGCGGACAGACGGACAGAGCGGTCTCGGCCCACCCCGTTGGTACCACTGCCGCCTCTGCCGCCGCTTCCCCCATCCCCACCCATCCACATTCGTCCCGCCCTCGTTTTGCGGCCACTGCACCGCCCCACTATGGTTTCCGAGACCCATTTTTGTGGCCAAAATTAATAACTGTAAACTGTGAAGAATGTTTTAAGTGTTGATGCATCTCAAGCATTGAAACAACAAAACCACAAATAATTCTGAAGACAAAAGTTAAAAATTCACAAAATATTAATATTTTTATATAAAATGTTGAATTAATAGATGTCAGCTTAACTCCTACTATTCACTGTATAATTATACTGCATCCAATATTCTACTGGAATTAAACTATCTTTCAAAATACTTTTATCATTCTTCAAATCATCTTCGCACTTTTCTTCTTCTTCTACTTCTACTACTAGTTCTTCTCTGAAACTTCCCCGTTTAGCATAGCTATTATTTCAGAAGGACTATTTAATTTATTTTGACATTTCAACCTATTTTCTAAATTAATGTCAGAAATCAGGGTAACTGAAGCGTCGATTTGTTCATTGTTTATTTCACATTGTAATGCACAGGGTTAATTTATGGAAGTGGAAAAAACTACCTTTTGGCCACAGAATCGAGTCTCAGGAACCACAGTGCGCCCGCGTTGCCGCGTCCATGGCCCACCACCGCTAGGCCCTCTGTCTGGGTCGTCGGAGCTGCCATCCCGTGCCACAGGAGGCATCCGGCACCATGGTTGGCTGCTCCCGGCATGCCGTCCGCTCCAGCACCCATACCACCGCTCGGGTCTTCCTCCACGACGGCTGGCGCTGTGAGTGTCGCGCTGCGTAGCGATTAGAACGCTTCACACCAAGGCCGATACATCAATAATTCTGTGAAAACGAGGTATGATGAACCGTATATTTTTTCGAATCGAAATGCATATGCTGGAAACTTTTTTCGCATGTGTATCGGGCATCTGCTCTTTTCCCGAGGGCCGCCGCATCTTTTGATCGTTCGATTCCTGACGATAGGTTTAGACAACAGTGATGACTTCTTTTTTGTTCTTCTTCCTCTTCTTCTGTCTGTACAAAAAATATTGGAGAGTCTGTCTTTAAATTCAAAATAACTGCTTTTTTTACAATCTCATGTGTCTATTTAGATGACATTTTAAACCAATTGTTTTTAAGATTTGATTTATTTGGTCAAAATCAATAAAAATTGTGTATGACGCGGGAGAATATTATCTGCGCACGTAAGTAAGCGCGAAATTAGAAACATTTGAAAAACTAAACATTTTCGTTTTCGAGTTATAGAAAAACTGTTTGCAACGGTAAATGAACTACAAACCTGATTTTTCTCCATTGCTAACAATATATTAACTCAACCCCAGCTCTTCTTCTACCACTACCAGCAAAAGGAGAGCTCAATAATGTGCGTATATTGAAGCTTCATTTAAGTCAAGAAGCAAAACAAGGGACCATCTCAGCATTTGCTCAATGGGCCAGGGAAACTGGACAAACCTAATCGAGATGGGGGTCATTGAACCGAAAGCTAAAGTACATTACTTGTTACAGGCGTATTATTTTTTTAAAATTTTACAATACAAATGTAAACTAATCCTTATATATAATTGTTTTGTTAAAATAAGTATTTTTTTTATATTAAGTATAGTCTCTAATTGTATAGAAACAGTTATGCAGCAGAAAAGATTTTACTTTTAATTTAAATTTGTGTACCGACTTTAATTGATAATGGCATCTGGCAATGCGTTGTAAAGTAACGTACTTGTATGTGGACTTCTTGTAATGAGCTGACACATGATGAACGTGATTTTTACATGTGTTATAATTATAAATATTAATTCTGCGTGAAAATATGTTCCCACTATTAAGTAAGTCAATTTTCACAAATATTACAGATTTGTAAATAAATGTGCAAGAAAATGGTAAGATTCCAAGCTCAATGAATAGAGGCTTGCACGGTTCACGTAGATGGCATATTTTCATAATTCGAATAATTTTCTTTTGCGATCTAAAGGTTGGGGTACAACAGAATGAGCTTCCCCAAAATATTATGTCATATCTCAGATGGGAATGTGCATTTGCAAAATATACGCAACGAGATATATGAAGGCTAACAGAATTTGAAAGAATTCTGAATTCGTAATTCTGAATGCGTGATTTTGGTAAGTCTAACTAGAATGATCCCTGGAATGTCTGAATCAATTTCTATGAGTATTTTACTGAAAGGATGAGTGTTTTGACGAGAATATTGTTAGACACTTTTTTTCAAATTATTATTTTCTACAATTCTTGGACAGGTTTATTACGATTTTAATGAAATATTGACACGTGACCGTCAAAACAAGAGAAAAATTACTATTAACTGTATGCGGTTTTGTAAAATTAGCCCCGTCTCCATATACCTTAAAAGTAAATTTAAGTGTACACATTTTTGGGTTTTTGCGAATATCCCAAAAATTTTGGAAATTCACCAAACTGAATTAAACATTGTTTAAAGTCCTTCCATAAAATTTCCTTCTAAATGTTTTTTATTTGTTCAAATAACACCATTATGCTTTGCGTAATTAAATGTCAAACTCGTTACTGGAAGTTTGCCGGAGGTACGCAAAAACGCATTTGTTTACAGCTCATCGCAACAACGATGTTAGCAACGATAATCGAAGCCAACACGGTAGGTCGATGCGGAGCGGGTCAGGTAACGAAGCGAGGCTGAGCAAGGAGAGAAAACTGACAATTTTAAGACAGTTAATGCTGTACACCGACAATACGTCATGGCCACCAACTTTTATTATAACCTACATTAAATCGCAGCCCTCGGCTCCTCGGTGGGTGAGGGGTTAGCTTACTGCCTCTGAGCCCCTAGTGCGCGGGTTCGATCCCGGCCAAGAAACCCGGATTTTCGAAGGGCGGAAAATCCACAGTAGCCATGTCATTCTTGTGGCATGTAAAAGAACCCTGGCAGGATGCCCGGCAAAATTAAATCCCTCCGGCAACATCCCGCCCTAACGGGATCCCAGTTTCTCCCAACCAGACAGTTCGGATTTAGTTAACTGAGCCCGACTTCTGGCGGAGAAAGTGAGAGTCAAATCCCAGGCGTATACGGGACTGCCCACGGGGTGCGTCTGCTTAGATAAAAGTCCCCAGACCCGCGTCGGGGGTAGGTTTCGAAGGAAGCCTGGGTCGAAACTCGGGTGCGGGAAACTGCCTACGGGCAGCCTCCCCGCAAATTAACCAGTACGATAATATAATATAATATCGCAGCCCTATGACTTTTCCCACTTGCCAAAAACTCGAATTTCTAAACATGAAAAAAATCCATACCAGCTATTCTGAAAGAAAATTCAGATTTAAATCCAGACTGAGGATTCGAAATGGGATTTCCTCCACCTAGTAATAGCATGTAATTTTATATTTAATATTAACACCAAAAAAACTGCAAGTAATGCAAAATCAGGTGCTGCGCACCATCACGAATGCCCCATGGTACGTCTCCAATGCACAACTCCATAAAGAATTCCAGTTAGAAATGATTGCCAACCACATTATCTTTTTATTCACTCACTTCTTCCAAATATACGCAAACTAACACCGCTAAGACTGCCAAAACCCAACTCATAGAACCCGCATTAAATATAAATTTCTTTTCCATACATTCCTAAATAAATTCACAGATGTCGATCCAAAGGAGAGATATTGTACAGAGATACCTTTATCACCCTAGTAGTAATGTAAGTTGTTTTTTAAGATTATTTGTAAGCTTATTTTAAGTTAATTTTAAGTAGATATAAGGCAACTATAACAAATGTAGAATGTATTAACACTGATCTTTGTATTGTTCTATCCAAAAGAAAATAAATAAATAAAAAAAAATTATTATTAGTAGAAAGTCTAAAAATACATATGTATGTACTAGGCTACGTAATTTTCTTCCCCCAACCTGAGAAGGGGCCGGGTGGAGCTGGGAAAGAGGGAAGAAACAGTGCGAGGGCGCGAGAGGCGAGAATGGATCGCGATTGATTGATTGATTTTTTCGTGTTTCCGGGCGCGTCAACTGCTTTGGTCATTAGTCCCGTTAGTGCAGTGCATCTTTTTTCTCGGGAGATGTCGGTGATCTTCCCCCGCTGGACGGCGAAATCCGGCGCCGACCTACCGTCGGCTAGTGGGGTTTCCCCCGAACCAGGACTCTCCCAACAGCAGGGCACCGCCCCAGCTGGGACAAGCTCGAAGCTCCCGACCAGTCTCCCGGAATATGTGGTAGTGTAGTGAATGTTAGTGTAAGTGTGTGTGTAAGGGGAGAGGATAGGACAAGGAAGAGGAAGGACAGATCGCGCGTGGTCCGTGGCCCGTTTGGTAGGAGGTAGGGAGAAACCACGGAAAACTACCGATCAAAGCAGCCGGCCGCTGGAATTCTCCTCTAGACAGCGATTGAATTCGACCTAGCTGAAAAGCTAGTATCGAAAATCCTGCCGCCGTCAGGATCACTGAGCTACCGCTCCCGGTGAGAATGGGTCGTGGTAGTTCAGGCCAGGGAGGATCAGCACAGGCTAAGGCAGGATCGATCGATCGATTCGTGATTCCGGGCGCGTCAACAGCTAAGGTCATTATTCCCGTAAGTGTTCTGCATGTTTTTAATCACGGAAGGTGGCGGTGATCTTCCCTCCCTGGACGGTGAATCGGAGGGCCGACATACGTCGGCTTGCGAGGATTTGCCCCAACTAGGAATCTCCAACCAGCGGGGCACCGCCCCAGCTGGGATCATCTCTAAGCTCCCGACCGGTCACCCGTGTGTGATTGTGTCATGCGTGTAGGCGTGTGTGTAAGAAAGGGGTGATCAGAGACGAAGAGGGAAAGATCTCGCGCAGTCCTTGGACGGTTTGTTACTGAGTACTGAAACAGCTGAAAACTACAGGTCACAGAAGCCAACAGCCGGCCACTAGAATTGTCCTGCTTAGTCCAAAGTCAACTCAGCTGTCAAGCTGGCGTCGAAAATCCTGCCACTGTCGGGATTCGAAACCTAGGACCTCCCGGTCAGAGTTACTGCAGTAACATCCGTTGATGCTCTGAGCCAACTTTTCCGAGAAAGGCAGGAGTAGGTATTGAATTCTTTCTTTTCCTGTCTAGGCATTGTTATTAATAAATACCCGGGCAACCCAGAGCACTTGAACTAGTCTGGAATAAATTGCTAAGATCCGTCAAGATATGGGATAGAATTTGTCCGTGTGTTCTGTAATCGGGATGACCTACCCTTATCGGACACTTTCTGGATCAGTGGTATGGACCCTTCGGTAATCGGAGGAAATCGGCCCAACGATCTGCTATAAGAATGGAAAAATGGGACAGACTATATTGAAATGAATGCGTGCCGACCTTTGCACATGCTTCACGCTGATAATCCGGAATTTTCTGATTTATCCTGGAAGTAATTAGTAAAAATTTCATAAATCCCACTCGTCCTAATAAAGATATTTTTGAAGAAAAAAATACAGAAGTTGTTCTATCAATATTGTAAAATTGCTTACCTTTATTGTATTGTTGGCCAAAATACAATACCCAAAGATGTCGATTATCGAAGTGAGTTCAGATACCAGAATCAGTTTAGCGACGAAAATTAAGGAATTCCTGAAATATCTCCTTAATAATACTTGTATATGTTAGGTTTCTGACCTGCAAAAAGGTTGGTTGACAATTAATTCTCGATTCTGACAACATATTTTTACAAAGTAAAAGCTAATATTTCTTTAGTAATTATTGATCAGAAAATGAAATATTCTGAAAATGTGTTGATACTGACATACAAGAAATACACCTTCAAACTCGAAATGAAAATATACAAACTAATAATAATAACTGCCAGGGGTCTATTATCACCCCTCTGTAAATATAGGTTTTTAATTTGTAATTCAAAACGCTTTTATTAAGGATATCTATGACTGAATGGAACAGAACATCTCGACCGAGTTGCAATAATAACACTTCCCTTGGAAAACATCGTCGGGTTTTACTTCCGAAGCCCGTTTTACTCAATACATTTTCAGAGATTTTCTGAATGTTATATTTTCAGAAGAATGCTTTGCAGGAGGACGTGTCTCGAAAGATCGCTGTTTTTGATATGATTAATTTTTTTTGTTTATTAAAGTCGCATCAACAACTGAGGTCATTAGCGACTACTTTAAATACAACTTTACAATATTAATATAGCAATTTAACAGAATATTACACTAAATATACACTAAATATATACAAATTTGTGGAGACAGACATTATATGTATTTTCAATGTTACAGTGTTAGTTACCAGTATCTATGCTAGTACAATTAGATTTCTTTAAGAAAATAGCTGTCTTTACAGAATTGTATTATTTTATTTTTGGAATTCGTTGGATGGGCTATCGGTGCTATATACTGGATTAATTCGGAGTTTGGCTCATCTTCTAGGTATCTCTGTCTGCTGTGCTGAAACATAGAGCATTGAGTTAAGATATGTTGAAAGTTAAGAGAGGTATCACAGTGCTGGCAGGTGGGTGGGGGATTTCCAGTTAGTAAGTGTTGATGACTGAACTTGCAATGACCAGTTCTTATTCTTGTTATTGTTACTTGCTCTTGTCTTGAGAATGTTTTGGAAGTTTTCAGGGAATAACAATTTTTAACTAGTTTGTGTAGAGGGCTGGATTTCATGGTTTTCCAGAGGTTGCTCCACTTTTCATCCATTACTTTCTTGATATGTGTCCATAAATCCTTGTATGTGTGTGATATTGTTAAAATACTTTCAGTTTCAGGGCTTACATTTTCCTCTTCAAGGCTCATTGTGTTGTGTTCAGGCATTGTTTTGTAATCTGGTATCCAGGCAATTATGAGAGTCTTTTTAGATTGTATAATGTCTTGATATATTTCATGAATATTGTTTATCATTGGTATACCTGGGTAGTTATTGTGAATATTATTTATTGCTTCAAGGGAAGTAGAGAAAATGACAAACTTGTTATGTCTGAGTTTTTGTGACATTTTGAAGGCTGTCATTATAGAGCATATTTCAGCTGTAGTAGTACTAGCGTAGGAGTGCAGTCTGTTTATAACTTTAACATCTTTGGTAAATGTAGCTGCATATTTTCCATCACTATTATTGATAAGTTTAGTATAGATTTTAAAGGAATCTTTGTATTTATTTTCTATTTCTTGAAATTTTATTTCCTTATCTTTTTTAACCATTTTGTTTATTTGGATAGTGTCCAGTGTTATATCTGCTACTATATCAGGAATTGTCCATGGTGGTATACTGTTATTTCTTTTTTCCATTAATATCTTTTCCTGAAAGTTTAGCTGTCTTAGTAGGTTTTTCACTTTGCTATATACTGGTGAAAAGCATTTTTGTTCTTTGTAGTAATTTTGAAGTTTTGGGTATATATCGTGGTAGATTATAGGATTATTAGACTCAGCTGTTTTGATAGAATATTTGAGAGTTAGCATTTGTCTACGATGAGCTAGAGTTGGTTCTTTGGCTTCTATTAGAATGCTGCCAATGGGGCTAGTATGAAAACAGCCAGTGCTTATTCGTAGAGCTTTATTATGTATAACATCAAGCTTTTTTAGGTCTTTTTTGCTAGCTGAATCATATAATATGGATCCATAGTCGATCTTGGATCGTACTATTGCTTTGTAGGTCATTAGCTGGAGATGTTTATCTGCTCCCCAGTTATTATGGGAAATGCACTTGAGTATGTTTAGTCTTTTTTTACATTCTTCAGATATAATTTGTATATGTCTTTTCCAGCTCATTTTTGAGTCAAAATGCATGCCTAAAATTTTAATAGTTTGATCAAACTTTAGTTGATGTAGGTCCATTTTTAATATGGGCAGATTCACAATATTTTGTCTGGAGAATATTATACATTGGGTTTTGGAAGCTGAAAATTTAAAACCTGATTTGAGAGACCATCCATGGAGATTGTTTAAGGCAGATTGTATAGTCTCTTGACTGGTTGTAATAGATGTTCCTCTGCAAAGAATGGTAATGTCATCTGCATACTTCCTTGTGATTACCGGATGGTTGATTTCGGAGCCTGCATCATTAATGGCCAATAGGAATAGGGTAACACTAAGTACTGCACCTTGTGGTAGTCCATTCTCCAGATGTTGTGCTGATGATAAGCTACCATTAACTCTCACATTAAAAGTTCTTTCTTTGGTGAAATTCTTGATGAATTGAAATATGTTGCCTTTAAGTCCATATTCTTGTAATTTTGTCATGATTCTATGGGTCCACACCATGTCATAAGCTTTTTCAATGTCTAGGCTCACTGCTAAAACATGCTGTTTGTTAGCAAGGGCTTCTTGAATGTAAGTATCAATACTTACTAAGTGAGAAATAGTTGAGTGTCCTGCTCTGAAACCAAATTGATTGTTGGATATGATGTTTTTAAAGTCTAGGAACCATCTGAGTCTTATGTTAATTATTTTTTCCAGAATTTTGCACATATTGCATGTTAGAGAAATGGGTCTGTAATTTTCATTTTTTGTGGGGTCTTTTCCAGGCTTTGGTACAGGTATAACAATAGCTGATTTCCATAGCTGGGGAAATACATTTTTATCCCATATTATGTTATATATTTTAAGTAATGTTTCTTTTCCTTCCAGGGGTAGATTCTTCAAAAGAATGTATGGAATGTTGTCTGGTCCAGGTGAAGAGTTTCTAGTCCTGTTGATAGCAGAATTAAGTTCTTTAATTCCAATAGGATCATTAAGATGGTGATAAGTAGCCAAGTCTTCATTATTTGTAAGTTCTGTAAGGTTCTCTTGTTCTTTTTTGTGTTGTAAGAAGGCTTCTGTATAGTTTTTTGAGCTTGAATTTTTGGCAAAGCTGCATGCAATTGAATTTGCTATTTCGTTAGGGTCTGTAATGATTTGGTTATTTGATAGTAAAAAATGTATTTGTTTACCTTTTTTTGTTCCTTCGATAGCTTTTATTTTTGCCCATGACTCACTAATATTATTATGTATTGACAAACTTGAGACATAGTTGTACCAAGAGTTTGCTTTACTTTCTTTTATGGTTCTTCTTGTAACAGCTCTCATCTTTTTGTATTGTATTTTATTTTCTTCAGTATTATGTTTTTTGTATTTGTTGAAGGCATGTTTGGAATTTTTGAGTGCCAATTTACATTTGTCATTCCACCAATGGACTAGTTTGGTTCTCTTTGATGATTTGATTATTTCAGTTGATCCATTTGCAGCTTTGGTTATGACATCGTTAAATGAATTGATGATAGTGTCGATGTTCTCTGTTTCTAGAAGAACATTAGTATTAGGTAGGTACTTTTTGATCAGATCATTATAGATATTCCAGTTAGCTTTGTTATAATTCCGTCTTGGGATTGCTTGGTCATTTTTATACATGTTGGGAGTGTTGTTAATATTTATAAAAATAGGGAAATGGTCACTATCATAGGGGTAATCTAAGATATTCCATGAACATTTATAGGCATATTGGGTGGAGGAAATGGAAATATCTATGGCACTGTAATTGTTGGTACTGGTATTGATGTGAGTAGGTTCTCCAGTATTAAGAACAATTGTATCTAGTTTATCAAATATTTCTTCAAGCATGACACCTCTGTAGTCAGTTTTATTGGATCCCCAAATTGGATTATGGCTGTTGAAATCCCCCATAATGAGAAAAGGTTTTTGCATCTTGTTAATAATATCAGTTACTTCTTGTTCATCAAACTTGTAGCTATTTGGTAGGTAGATATGACATATATTGATTTGAACAGGTGACAAGATCCTTATAGCATTGACTTCAATGTTTGATTGAATATTCAATTCTTGATATTGAATATGGTCTTTGATGAATATAGCTACACCACCACTGGAATGATTGGAGTTGATTCTATTTTTGAAGGAGCAATTATACCCTTTGATATTGCCATGCTTGGAGTCTTTGAAGTTGGTCTCTTGGAGACAGAGGATGTCAGGGTGTGTTAGGTTACATAGGTACTGTATACTTTCTAGTCTGGGGTAAAAGCCATTTACATTCCACTGAAGAATTTTCATTGACTGGTGTTGATTTCTATACTGGAGTCTGTTTCAGTGCTTGATTCATCTGCAGTCTGAAGTACTGAGTTGATTTTCCTGATAATCCTGGTGAATCTGCCTTTTATGGTTTTATTGGTGAGATGTGGATATAAACTATGCATCATTCTGGTGATGGATGATATGTCTTGTGAGTAGTCAGTAGCGATGAGTATAGGATCATTAGTACTGAAAGAGTTCTCTAAAAAGGATTTAAACTGAATGTAAGTAAGGGGGTAGTTGTTTTGAGAGTCTTCAATGATGTGTTTGATAGGGTTTATCAACTCTTCCATATTTTTCTCTTTCTTCTTTTTTTTCTTTTTTGGTTGTTTTGAGAGTTTTTCCATATTATTTGTTTCAGTTGTGTTGCTTACAGACTTGGAAGGTGAGGAGGAGTCAGTCTGGAGGCATCTTTTATTGGTACTGAGGGAGACTATGTTGTTATTATTTGAGATTTCTTCATTGTTTTTGGCTTCATTAGTAGAAGATACAGATTTAGAAGGTGGTGGAGAATCAGTTGTGGGCATTTTTTTCATGGACTCATGGTGAAATTGTATATCTGCTACTTCAGTGTCTTTTCCATTGGTTGCTGGATCTGGCACGTCACAGGGTTTTTCACTAATGTGTTCAGATTCCATGGGAACATTACTTAAATTGGTAGTTTTATGGTGATTAGAAGTGTTGGGTGAAGGGCATTGTCCAGCTAAGTGCCCAGTTTGGTGACAATTAAAGCATGCCATTTCATCAGTTGTGAAAAATATCCTATATGTTGAGCCTTCATAATATACAGTAGTGGATTCAGTTAGTAGACCTACATCTTCAGGAGAAACATATACTTGTCTCCGAAAACTCATAATATGGGAGAACCCCTGTCCAGGAATACCAGCTTTAACAAATGTAATTTTGGATGCCAATTTGATGTTATTTGTGGTGAGTACATTCTCTATTACTGAGTGAGGGATGATGGGGCAGACGTTTGAAATAATTATTCTTTTGGCTTTTGTTAGAAGTGGTCTCAGCTTCAGATCATGGTTTTTTATTTTAATGACATTATGGTTGTTTGTAAGGGTGTCAGCTATTGCTTGAGAGCTTAGAAAAATACATACTCTGTTGTTTGCAATTTTTGAAATAAATCTTATTTCATTAGCGTCAATAATGTTGGAGAGACTGTTTATGTAATCTTTAATGGTGAGACCTTCTAGTGAGTCAATGATTATAGCCTGGTCCTTGGTGGGAAACACTTCAGTTGACATAGCATTTGCGTAGGTTTTCAGCTTTGGTTGAGTAGATACCTTAGGTGATGGTGTTGAGGTTATGGGAGCCCCGATGCCCGTGGGCTCCATCCTTGAGCAGGGTAGCCGCTGCAACGGCTGACCGTATAGTTGATTTCAGACACTCACAACTCGTGGAACTAGAGTATTACCACTAATTAAATGTCACAAAGTTCACTGTCTGAATGACAATATGAAAACAACGTTTCACTGGCCGCGATCGGAGCACGATGTGTCTCGGTCGGCTGCCACAATGGAACTCCGGATATGATTAAAATTGAACATTTTTCAGGAACAAGTTTTGAAAATCACTCTTTCAGAAGAACGCTATCCAGAAATTCTCCAGAAACACTTGAGAGGTCACATTTCCAAGGGCTTTCTGTCTTCTGAAGACGATGAGAAATTCGAATGCCAACTCAGCAGTCTGTCCATCTCGCAGGCTTTAGTGTCTGTTGCAATTGCTAGTGTCTGTTGCAACTGCGCTTAAGACCTGCGCGTTTTTGCATGCAACTTTACTGTCTATACTATCACATTTTTACATCTGCTTTTTTTCTACTTCTCTTTCGCATTTCCTCAGGTTATTCCTTTCTCCCTCTTTCTTTTTTATTTCAATGCTGGGGATTTTGCGCGTGTCTTCTTTCTACGGCTTCATTTCTCGTAAATATCATATTTCTTCATAGTTTATTAATGTCTCATTTTTGTGCAACTTTCTTTCTCAGTTTTCCTTGTTGCCTTAAATAATGTAGATTTTCTCGAAAAAAATAGCCTTTGCGATACTGATCTTTCCCCATTTTTACGCCTTGCATCCTCTTTTATTCGTTCTGAGTCTGGTTTATCTCTGGCACGCTCTTTTATCAATGTATGACTACCGTGTTGCTGCGAGATTACGACAATTCGCAGTTTTAAAAGCGTAGAAAACTTCTGGGGAAATTTATTCTCGTGAATCAAATGAGTTTTTTACAGTTTGCCCAATCAGTTTCCGTTCACATCAAATCAATCAAATTCAAATCAATCAAGTCAATTCAATTTGAATGAATTCAAGTTCAATCATATCACGTTCCAGTGCAGGTTGCCTATAATTTTTACTTGTAATTTATTAACTTGTTTCATAATAATTAATTTACTTTTTATATCTATGAATCCTTCAGTTTTTCAAGTAACTTCTATTTCTTACTAAATATACAATGTTTATGTAAAAATAAATTTAAAGAAATATCAAAGTTCCGTTTTCATTGATTTGTTTATTTGACGATTTGTTATATAAATGAAAAACTGTACAAACAGATTTGGAATACTTAATATTATTTATTTTATGTATAATTAAAAGAAATGTGTTGTCATTGTGATAATTGAATCAGCATTAATATTTTTATATTATTATATCGAATTTTGGTGAACAGTCCTATCACACATTCTAACGCCCATTGTTGTTTAGAAAAATAAAATTTTCTACATTTTCCAACAAATTAAAAAGAAATGTAAAGAACGCAGCATAATTCAGAATCTTAATTTCAAAAACAATATATAAATTATTCCAATGTTTTTTTATTTTAAATTACCATGTTAAGTCGTACAATGTAATAACTTAGAATTTACCCAATATTTTTAAATTCAGGATTAATACACTGGAGTCTAATTTTTTATGCCCAGTAATGTATTAATTGATTTCTAATACTTAATCTACAATATTTGAAGGATGGAGAAGACTCCTGAACAGTTGACGGTATTAGGAAAGATGTTGGGTATAATAATGTATCTGTCAAAATTTGTATTTCTTCATGTTTATATTACATTGAAGAATATACACGACATGACGACATTATGAGTTTACGAATGACATTATGAGAAATTAAAATAATTTTTAAATGTAATTCTTACATTACAAACAATTTCACAAGAATAAATTATTTACAATATTTAATTTCACATGTTTTAAGATACAGATGTGTCTTAGATATACAATTTTTAAATGTGTTGCACTTACGACCATAGTTGCACATTTAATATTGTTTACACTACTTTGTGAAATACAAACAATCTTGAATAATACTTAGAACTCTTCCTACTCAGAGAAAAAATGATTAAATTTACACTTTATTTCTTGTAATTTGCCTACATTTAAAACTTGCAAGACATTTTAATAGAATAAGTTTCTTTTTTAAAAAAGAAACTTATAATATTATAATATTACTCATTTGTTGAGTGAATTTTATATTTACTGTAATATAGTGTAGATTAAGGAGGCAAGGACAATTTCCCTTAAAGTCACGTGAGATAATTAAGCACTGCAGCAACATACAACTGAAACCACAATATAATTATACTTTTTCATAAAAAAGAGGAGGCAAAATTATAATAATTTCCAATGTCATTAACACTATTGTTAACTGTTTATTCCAAGTTATTAACGACAAAAGAAATTAAATACGTTCACGTCGTAGTAGTTTTCGTAATTCACCATGACAGTATGTTCTCCTATGCATAACAATTTTTGTTTGTTGATGACAAAAGGAGGTTTATTGCACAATTACGACTGGATAGAAAGTGACTACCATTCAAAAAATCGTAGTATTGTAGCGTACGAAAAGTAATTTAAATCTGTAGAAAAAGTAACAATTTTTCGTCCAAAAGTTAAACGCCACTAATATTTGGTCGAAGTCACTAATGTATTTTCTAAAAACGACATAGTTTGATTATCGCTGAAATTTCCCAATTATCTAAAATACATCAATTCTTATTTACTCCAATGTGGTACCTGACCTGAGAATTTTCAGAAGGAATGAACAGGTGTCTTTGTACCAAATATCTAGGAATGCTGTTATAACTAATGATAGTGTTACCTCTATCTCGCGTTTACGAGCTAGAATATTTGTAACTTAACTTCTTGTCACTGTGGGGCGCTGTACCTATAATAAAAGTACTCGTTTTGACCACTAGAAGGCGTAGATAATGGCCACCGATTCAGAAATATTCATTTCAACGCACCGACCAATCACGAATTTCTTCGACAAGCTCTCATAAACTACAATGAAGAAATGAATTCTCATCCATTTTGCCTGTGACCTGCGAGGAGAAATGTTGTACTGGAAGATTGCCGACTGAGGACGAAAGCGATGGATAACGTCTTCTAAAAAGCTCATTAGAGGTAATGAATTTACAATTTACTAAATGGAAACTGAATGGATTTTTATACACATATGTGTCAAGAATAATCATGAAATTCCATGAGAAGTGTGCCATGTAATATCAAATAAAGAATTACAGTGCACCATGGCATGCACTTGTAACTATGCGTGAATTCGCGACTAATAAGTTACGTTTTTCCTCACAGCTTTTTTTCTTATTCCTACTTTTCTTTCCTACGTGGCACTCATGCAAGAGAACTAATGTTTGTCCTCGGAAATGAAATATACGATGCGATCACACTGTTACGCAAGGCAACGGAGCCCAAGATAGAATTTTTCACTGCGGCAACGACGCCTCACCAGGAGACTAGGCTGCATGACCTTAGTTGAGGGGGGCGTCTATATTTGAGACGACTGTGTGCAGATTTAAAACAAGCAGTAATATCGTGAGTTGCAACGTTCTGATGTGAACTGCATTGTCGTTTTCCCTTGTTAGCCTATCTGGTGTAATTTATCTAGAAGCTACATTTGCAAGCAAAGTGAATAGAATTCTAGTTACTTTAGGTGGCGTGGCATGATTGATGTCACTACTAAGAAAGTATAATTCATTCAACGACTGTCGTAACTGAAAACAGATGATTTAACATTTTAAAGATATTGTAAATTTCACGCTACATATTTCTTAGGAGTTAACAAATTCTTTTAAAGCCAAAGAAAATGTTAACTTGATGATATATTTTTATTTCATCAAAGAATACATTCTAGTTACTTATTCACTGGCGTGATTTTTGTCAAATTTCTTTAAAGACGGTATTACATTAACATTACAAATAAAACGTTTCTCTTTAACTGGATTATAGAATTTCATACAATTGTAAATAAGTTGAGGAAGTTCATTATATTTACACAAGAGATTTTACGTACTGTCTAGAAATTATTTGAATTATTTCCCGATTCTTTTCTTTTTTGTATGTTGTGCATTTTTGAACATAAGGGTACATGGGTATGTTGATTAATTTTTAGATAGTGTCTTTTCTTCTTTACTGTGCTTAGAATATAATCATTTGTAAGTGATTATGTCTCAACTACTAGTGTGTGATGTCAATACAACGATTACTACCATTATTTTAAATTTTTTGTAATTCTAAGAAAGAATATACATTCATTGGTAATTTTTCTAATGTACTTGATCTTTCTTTTCATTGGTATCGAAAGACGACCCCGTACCCTGCATTATAGTGGGAACATAATTTCATCTGTAATAAAACTAGTGACATCTAGTGTTAATATGGATGCCACTCATCGAGCAAATCTAATCTTCCGCTCGAGTCATTCGTCCAAAAACCTCCCATCAAGGGGGGAGTAAGGAAGGTGACAATAGAAATAGCATGAATCATTGTGAGGAAAGATTCGAGAGCTGTTTTGTTTTCAAGACGTCGCTATGTGATTCTGATTAAGACATTAAATTGAATAGCACCCAATAATGGAAGCCTCTTTGAGATGCAGAATCTATAGTGTTTTCAGAGCAAGCTTGATGACTAACATGTTGCGAAGTGAGTGTAGGAATGTTTAAATTCTGCGCTTCTTTAGAACCATATTGGTTGCAGCGGCTAGTGTGAGAAGATTCTGCGTAATTTAAACATTAATTACAAAGAGCTAGTGTTCCTAGGTCGCCCTGGCTTGCAGCATGATGACGGCGTAGGAGGCGGCGGTGGCGGCGGTGGCGGTGAGGAGCGGGCGGCGTAGGGGCAGCACGCCGGCGGCCGAGAAGACGTCGCCGCCCGCTGCCGCCGCTGCTGCTGCCTGGCGGGCGAGGGCACGAAGCTCCTGGGCCACGGGGTCCACGCCCCGCCGTCTCTCGTGCCGCCAGCGCCACGCGCGTGCCAGCAGCAGCCTAAAGGCAAAGCCAAGCACTTGTACTAGAACTTGAAACTCACGGCCCGCCTCCAGAATCATGGACGTCCCAGCAGCAGCCTAAAGGCAAAGTCAAGCACTTGTACTGGACCATCAAACTCACGACCCGCCTCCAGAATCATGGACGTGCCAGCAGCAGTCTAAAGGCAAAGCCAAGCACTTGTACTGGACCATCAAACTCACGGCTCGCCAAAAGAATCATGCAAGTGCCAGCAGCAGTCTAAAGGCAAAGCCAAGTACTTGTGCTGGAACTTCAAACTCACGGCCCGCCTCGAGAATTATGGACGTGCCAGCAGCAGCCTAAAGGCAAAGCCAAACACTTGTACTGGACCTTCAAACTCACGGCTCGCCAAAAGAATCATGGACGTTCCAGCAGCAGCCTAAAGGCAAAGCGAAGCACTTGTACTGGAACTTCAAACTCACGGCACGCCTCAAGAATTATGGACGTGCCAGCAGCAGCCTAAAGGCAAAGCCAAGCACTTGTACTGGAATTTCTAACTCACGGTTCGCCAAAAGAATCATGGCCGTTCCAGCAGCAGCCTAAAGGCAAAGCGAAGCACTTGTGCTGGAACTTCAAACTCCAGAATCATGGACGTGCAGGCCGGCCTCCAGAATCATGGACGTGCCAGCAGCAGCCTAAAGGCAAAGCCAAGCACTTGTACTAAACCTTCAACTCAGTTCGCATAAAGAAACATGCCAGCAACAATCGAACTTCTGTCGACTTTCTCCACCTTATACTAGAACTTCTAATGTCTGTGCCCCCACCAGCAGCAGCCTACAGGCAAAGCCAAGCTTTTGCACAAGAACTTCTAACGCCTGTTCACCCACCAGTGCTACGCACGTGCCACTTTGCCTAAAGACAAAGCCAAGCACTTCTTGTAGTACTGTCTTTCGCTTTATACTATAACTTCTAATGTCTATAACTCCGCCAGTGGCAGCCTAAAGGCAAAAACAAGCTCTTTCACTAGAACGTCTAACCCCGTCCAGCAGTCAGCGTCATGCACGTGCCAGCAGCACTGCAGCTTTGCCCTAAAGGCGAAGCCAAATACTTTCACTAAAACTTCTAGCGCCATTACCGCCTTGTCCCGCAAGACGCCACGCACGTTGCAATATAAAAGCAAAGACAATCACTTGCACTACATCTTGTAACAACGTCCATACCAGCCACCAGCACATGCCAGCAGCAGCTTAGGAAACACAAGTACTTGTATGAAACTTTTAGAAACGACTAATACCGTCCTTGTCAATCCTGGTCCCTACCAGCACCACTCGTAGAAGTCCAGAAACCTAAAATCAACACCAATCATTTGTAATGCAACGTTCAATAACTTCCAACTTCGTTACTACCTTTCCTTGCACCGCCAGAAGATGTCTGAAAATTACAACCACCACCTCTAGAACATCTAATTTATTTCTACAGCCTTTCTCCGCTTTCCTTAGTTCTGCTTTGATGTTGTACTACAAGATTTTGTGCGATTGTTAAAATTCCCTTTAAAATAATATTTTAGTGATTTTTTTACTTTTTACTAATTTTATATTTTCTCCATTTTTTAATTTTAGTTGTAGCTAAATGTTGTAGCTGATCAGATCTGAAAACATAATCACCCCAATAAGTTGTAAGTAATAAGTTAAAGTGTAAATTTATGATTGATCTTGATACTAAGTAAGAAAATAAAAGTTAATGTCTAGAAATGAAGAAAAAATAGTTTAAAAAATTCAGAGTTAGGTGAACTTCTAAATATTTTTTACATGTGTGTTTCCTGCAGTAATGTAATGGCACCATAGGAAAGCTCTTGTTATGATTCCTTATTATATTTATTTTTCAATTATTCACCCTTGATATTGTATCTTATAACATTTTTTCTAATTATTGTAAACATTAACGAAAATGTGCATTTTTGTGTCTTTGCGCGCTTAAGATTTGCCAGGTTGTCTGCGAAAACTTTTTGGCAAAAATGTTTTATAAACCATGTATTGATTTTGACTAGATATTATATGAATGAAATTGAATATCAGAAAACTGTGAATTGAATTTATTGTATTGAAAATTAAATATCAGAATTGATTTTTAGTGAATAAATTGGATCAGGTGTGGAATATTGAAATAATAATATCCCGTGGATGCATGGAAGACCTGTGGTGTTTGTTGGGTGGATCGAGTAGCCCAACAGCCCACTGCCTCTCCCAAGCCCGGGTAAAGGAGGAGGGTACCCGGATGAGGTTACCAGCCTGCCCGGGTTTCAAAGCAATCAAGCTCAGAGAACCAAGGATTTGCCTCGGAACCGTACGTTGAAGAAATCGGTTCGGAAGAAACAAAATGTTTGGGGATAGTGATCACAAGCTCAGGGCAGGTGAATAAGGACTTAAAAGAACAAGTCATGAAACGAAACAGAATTTCCGGGTGCTTAAATTCCTCAGTGTGGTACAACAAATATTTGAGACAAGACTCAAAAGTAAGAATATATAAATCAGTAGTAAGACCGATTTTAACATATGCAGGAGAGACACGAAGTGAAACAAAAAGCTTGCAACGTCAGCTAGAAGTAGCAGAAATGCGTGTGATGAAGAAAATTTTAAACAATACGTTCTCGGATAGAGAAAGAAATGTTAACATTATGACAACATGTGGAATTAGTCCCATTTCAGAATGTATAATTTCACTTAGGATAGAATGGAATCAACTCATTGATAGAATGAATGAAGACAGAATTGTAAGAATCTCGAGAGACAATAGGCCTGTGGGAAGAAGATATCCCGGAAGACCGAGGCGACGATGGCACGAAAGTTTTTAAATCCAAGGAATGGAACAGGCCTATGGCCTACTAAGTAGCAGAAAAAGAAGAAAAAGACGAAGAATAAGAAGAAGAAGAAGAACAAGAAGGATGCGCGGAAGAAGAATATTGCACTAAACACAAGAAACCTGAGGCTTATTCGTCATGTACGTTCTGAAAGGACAACCCTGTCTAAAGCTAATGGTTCAGCCGCTCACTAGAATTATATTACAGATATTTATAAAAAGATGCCATATGTAACTAATCTGACGAAATTTGACTGTTTCTCTTCTTGCGTTTATTGCTTGCGGTGCGTTTGTTCTCATAGAAATACCTTCAAATAAGCCACAAGACAATAGGGGACCTTTCAGGCCCCTTAAGAGGAAAGTATAACTACCCACAGAAAAAAAAGCTAGATATCTAAAAAAGTTTTAGTTTTCGTTTACCCTCCCGTTTAGTTACAATAATTATCGTTTTAAGATGTCAGAGTATATTATTACGCACAAGCAAAACACTATAGAATTGAAGCCGTATTTAGACGTCAGGGGGCCTTCAAGTCTTCTTTAAGTTCATCGACGGGATATACTATGGTACATTTTTCCACGTAGTTTATTACTTACGTAGTGATTGTTTTTGAAGTGCATATGTAGTTTCACCATCTCAATACTGAAAGGGGATCCTGTGATGTTTTTGGTTGCAAAAGATAATTTAATGCGTCTCATACCTACATCAGCTTATTTGTTCTCTTAGAGAAACTTCTAAGGGGTAAATGGTTGATATTGCATTCATTATTTTACATTACACTTAAAAGTTTGTAATTAGCGAAGGTGTTTTCTCTATTTAAATTGGTCGATTCAAACGTGTCATAAAATTAACATTTGTTGATTGTGACTATCATATTTTTTCATATTACCGAGTTATAATCCAGTAAAGCTTATTACTGTAAGAAAATATTCTAAAGAACTTGATAGGAAATTTTAAAAGAGAAGGGAATTTGGTTATGTCATTTGAAGAAAGTAGTGTAGTCAATTTGGAATATTTTGGGTCGACACTGATTGCTGCAGCTGGGAAGAGGGGGCAGGGACAAAACCAAAAATCTAGCCAAGACGATAGAAATTCGGAAACTAATTAGTACGAGAAAGTCTGTGGCCGCGTTTCTTTCTGGCGTATTACTAATTGATGTACCCAAAACCTCTGTCCCTCCGTCTGCCTATGAACAACTGTAAGGGATAAACAAGATTTTCACCAAAATTGATATTATCGATCTGATTTATTTATTTATTTATTTTACGTCAAAAAGACAGTTAAAACTGCGTATGACGTGCTATGGGGAAAAGTGAATTGTGTGCACATTTTCAAAATTCTGTGATCCCTACACTGTCATATACTACTTGAATTGAAAAAAAAAGAAAAAAAGCTCCCATGTAATAAAATCTATTTTCAAGGATAAATAAGCAATACATTTTGGGCTCTATGATGTCCTTCGTCAAGGAATAATACTTCCTACCGCGAAAACATGGAAACGATAACTTGAATAATTGTGTTTCCCACTGAATTTTAGAAGAAGTGCACAAAAAATGAAGTTACATTTATGTCCAGAAGCAACACATGGGGCCATCTCAGCATTTGCTCAATGGATCAGAGAAACTGGACGAAAAATCTGATCGAGATAGGGGTCATTGACCCAGAAGCTGCGATACAATACTAGTTACATATTGTTTAGAATTATACAGTCCAATAGTCAATAATACATTAAATATAACTGTTAAAATTAATGTTACTTTCCTTGTGGTGCTCAGTATTTCACGACCTCTTCAATTTAAAACACACATTTTTATTTTTATTTTTGGAAGTTCTTTGCATGAAGTCTTAACATTTTCAAAATTTTCAGAATAATATGTTAGTTATTCACTAAGAAATTTGTAACATTATGAATACAATATTTAAAAGAAGTTTTCTCACCTGTGAGCCAGCTGACGAATCCCAGTAATATATTTAGTGACATTTGAGGAGTGTATGATCAGTATCATAAGTTCCCCAATATGTAAGATCGTTTTCAGAATTTCCTTAGACCATAATACATTTCGTTTCTGATGTATCAACTCCGTAAGAAAAAATATTATTGCCGATACACCCACAATCACTTGCTGCAGAAAGAAGAACAGAGGAACTCCATACATGCTGTTGAGATCAACAATAATTTCATAGAGAATCATGTAAGATTTTCTGTATTCAATTAATTTGTTTTTTGTAGTCTCATCTTGATTTTCATTGATATATTGCGGCGAACGTGGTCGAACGTGTACATTTTTCATGGATGTTGAAATCGCTGAAGATATCCCTGCATACTTCTGTCTTTTAATGCATCTTAGTGGGTACGATTCTTCGGTTTTCATTTGTTCTAAAAATCGATGATGCAGCAATTCCGCACACTTTTTTATGCTATAAATCCAAAAAATTTGCGATGAAATAGCAATTCCACAAACAAATGACATCGATGAGAAGAAGAAAATAATTATTTCATTCTTGGTTCTCAAAGCCCAAACAGGTGAGAAAATTGCTAAGAATAGAAAGGATGAATTATAAATTACCAAAATCACTGATATTGTCTTGTTGTGTTTGAAAATGTTAGATTCTTGTATCATTAATACTTCATCGATAAATCTCAATTTTCGACAAATATCTTTCATTACTTTGCTATGAGTGTGACATTTATACAACAAATAGAGCAGAGCAACTATGCATGTTCCTATTACATATGTGCTGATGGTCAGGACGATTTGCAAATGCCACTTTCCAAAGCCAGTAATTTGTTTATACAAATACATCGCAGTTTCAATACCACTCCAAAGTGCAATAATATCAAATATCACCGTGTAACACGTCCAAAGTATTGTCTTTAAATTTTGTGATGATTTTTCCGCATTGTGAGATCTAAAAGAGAAATGTTGAAGTCCACTTAACCGACATGCCCAGAACAAAAACGATCCTTTCTGGAACAGTATATGATCAATAAAGCTCATTTTATTATAATTTTCGCATAGAGAATGTAATGAAGAATTCCTTTTTTTATTTTCCTTCCTTCACCAGACTGAAATTTTTGAATAAGAGAATTGCGTTAATAGCACCTCAATTGAATTGCAGCGTTCTGAAAAATGTAAAAAATTCTTCATTAATAAAATAATTGCTTTAAAATGTTATAAAATGTGTAAAATGAATAATGAATTCACCTTAAAGTTTACCCACTTAAAAAACGATATTGTGCTTTTCCATTCATGAAAACTAAGGTCCTTGAAGGACGTTCTCCGGGTGCTTTTCTGTTTTACAGATCGATCTTCACATTGATCAACACTTTCCGTCATTCATTATTTTTCATTAATAAAAGTCAGTACGGAAACTAATGTAATTGGAAGCAGCTTACTTATTATTTATTACGACAAATTCTTCTTTGTTGAAAGAGAGTTATTGCTGATTGAACTCCTGGGATGTTTTGAATAAAAACATATGTACCTTTTCAAATAATTGCATTCATGTGTTTGGACTTGAAAGATCCATCCATCTATATAACACTACAACTGCACACATAAACTGCATACTGGGGTCTCAAGGACTATAAAAAAATTTCATCGCTACAAAAGACTCAGAAAATTATGCATGATTCAGTAGTGTGTTATGTTTTATTTTCATTTAAGAATGCATGAAAACAATAACAAACACAAAAACGGAATTTAAAAAGTAAAATTTATCGTGTTCCGGAAAACGGCTAATTTTTGGAAGAAAAACTTTTATTGTCGGGCTCTGGTAACGAAAAAACGATAAATTCTGTATTTTATAGTAATTACTTCATCTAACACGTCCGTCTGCAACCTGTCCGTTCGTCCGTCCGACCCTTTGTGGTCAATGCTAACGCCCAAACCGCTCATTCAGTAAATACTCCCATATCGATCTGAACGAACTGGAGGCTTTGTAAGTTTTAACCAGATATTTTGATTTTTCAGAATACATTAATCCTCAACATTTTCAAAATTTTCTCAAAAAGCGCACCCATTTTTAAAAATAAACTTTGTCCTTGGACAATGTAAAGGACGCTATGAGAAGAGTATGATGCAGGTCTCATGTTCCGTGAAAACCCAATTTCTTCGAAAATGTTAAAAGTGCAATTTTTTTAGACGTCTTCCTATAACTATAATATTGAAGAAATATATTTTTTGATTTATAAAATCTGTTCTATAAAGACATCTTGATATAAGTTCTTGTACAATTTTTCGAAAATGTGTACAATTTTGCGTGAAACATAGGCAATTTTTACTTTCCCGTATACATTCGTATATACGGGAGTAATATAGGTAGTATAGAAATGGTTATCAGAAGAAATAAAAGAGGTCATCTTCGTCAACATACTAGCTTTGTTAAGATAGCCGGCTTTCGACGGGTTTGCCGTCATCGTCAGTCTCGCTGCTTTCGGCAAAAGTCGGTCGACTGTTGTCTCTTGCCGAAAAGCCGTCGAAAGCCGGCTATCTTAATAAAACTAGTATGTTGACGAAGATGACCTCTTTCATTTCTTCTGATAAGAACGTTAACAACACCAAATCAGAATTCCCACAAGAAATGGTTATGTAATGCTGCGGTAACACGATTTCGAGATTTCAACGGAAATACACGTTTTTGGATCCTCCGATTGCGAAAAAAATTGTTATTTTCGAAACGTCTGTCTGTCCCTCTGTCTGTCTGCCTATCCGTTCGTCCGTCCATCTGTGAACACTACTAGCGCCTAAACCATACGTACGACCCAAATATACGATACCAATTTGAAGAATCCATTGTCGTTCTGGCCACACATACCACACATCATCAGAACCACACGTACGATCTTTTCCAAATTAAAGAAACACCTGTTCATTTGGCTCTGATTGAAGCTTTGAAATTTTGAAAAACTTTCTTTAAAATTTGGGGGTACTTTACATGAAGCCCCGCGGACACTTTCAAAATTTTCTGAAAAATGACAATTTTTTTCTTTAATTTTTTTTTAAATTTGCAATTTAAAAAAATAACTGAACAGGATTTTCTCAAAAACGATTCCACATTTTTTCTTTACATTTTTGGTTGGGATAATGCCAGATGTACCCTATACGATGACATAAACGCAGTTAAGTTCTTTCCAAAAATTACAAAAATGTAATTTGATTTACTTGTCTCTCACGTCGATAATATTTACATTATAGGCGATTTCTTCTCATTATTATATTTATAAGTAAATGTGCTTTAAATAAAGTTTCTCAAAACTCAACAGTTTTTTGTTAAAATGAGCTCCAAATTCATTTCAAATTCATCAGCATTTTTTGAAACCCTCAAACGCTATTCTCTCAAAAATGGCTCCAATTTTTGTCTTCGAAATTTTCCAGTGGATCGTGCTAATTGCACTGTTTAATGTGACGTAATGTTCATTTTGGTGTTTTTTGAAAAATTATGAAAATTTAATATTTTTCAAATACCTCTCACACCGTTCATACTCACAGTTCCATTGATTTGTATACATTGTATACATTATTACATTTGAAAGTGGATGTGCTTCAAATGACTTTAAATGAAGTTTTTCGATAACTGAATAGATTCTTAAAAACGGCTTCAAAATTTTCAATGAAAAATTCGATTAAGGGCGAGGTTTTACTCTTCTTAAGTATTCTTGAAGTAATATTTCGCTTTACAATAAGGAAAGCAAAAAGTTGAGAAAATGTCAAAAAAATGTTCGTTGGGCGACTATAGAAGGCAGCTAACCAGAGCATGGAGAAAGACGTTAAAGCCAGACCACACCAAGGAAATTAGAAAATTTGATACGAGAAAGTCTGTGTCATTCTGTAGCACCTCTAGTTTATTGTGTTTTTCCATCTGCGCGTTTTCACTGAATTCTCATAGAGGGAAGCCTTCCTTAATCAACCTAAAACAGCACGGCCGTATTTTCACGCACGATTACCCGAAAGTACTGAAATTATCGAAAAATTGTACTTGACCTTATTTCAAAATCTATCTTTAGAAAACATATTTCATTAAGGGAAAGATATGTATCTTCATAATTGTAGATGTAGGAAGATGCCGAAAAAAGTTTGAACTTTTGTAATTATCGAAAAATCAGGGTTTTCAACGAACATGATACCTGCACCATTCCCTTAAATGTCTTTTACACAATTCAGCACCAAAATGTAATCAAAAACGATTCACAGAGAAGGAAAGAGAGCTCAATGTCGGACATCATGAAATATTTGCTCTATGATTTGCAGATACTTTTCTGTGTGCGTTGATAGAAACTCGGTCACCTCTGTATGTGATGAGAAATTTGAATGCCATCATTTTTTTTACAATAACATCAGTAAAATATTTTTCTTTATCGGAAATGTCTTAGTGACTCGGACATGCCCTTTTATATATTTTTTGTCGATATTTTCTCTCAAAATTGTTACATGTATACTTCATTCATTTCTTACTTAGATTTAAAAACTACTATAAAAATACTACTACGAAAGATATAACTCTCCGCCCCCATCTTTCGTTCTTTCTTCAATTCTTTCACTTTCATTTCTTAAGATGTTTTTAAATTATGTAACTCTGTTAATTCTAATTTTGTTTATATTTTTTTGTATCAGAAAACTGATGATGATGGTTAAGCCATCGAAAGCTGCTATTATTGAAATAAATAGTAGTGTTGACAATGACAACGCCTTCAATCATTTCCATTATGTAAATGTCAACTATAACTCACCGCTAAACCAATATAATTTTTCCAATTTGAAACTCACTTTATATTCGTGCTGGTACTTCACTCAGCAGTTACGATAACATATTAAAAACATTATAGCTCCCATCTGGAATTCGTCACCCTAAAACTTTATTTGTTTACTCCAATCTGTTTGTTGTTTCACATTTCTTCAGCTTCGGCGTAATAAATAAATAACTAAAATAAACTAGTTTTTCGAATCCGGTCACTTGTTTTTGAAAATATGCCGCATTTTGGTATATTAGCGTACCCGTGCGAGAGCTCTCACATGTTAAACCCCACCATCTTCCCTATTTTCGTATTTTCATACTAAGCCTGTAATACATAGAATATCAAGTAATTAGTTTAATTTCACATACAGTACAGCTTCTACAAGCTCTGAACAGGTGGGGTAGAATTGAGAAGCGCCGATCCAGTAAAACTCTAACCGAATGTTATAAGAAGATCTAATTCTGTAGCATACGGTGTGAGGCACGTCTCTTTGAGGCCTCTGGTCTCAAAATTTTAGTTTTTAAGGCTCTAAAACGTTTTGTTTAGGTGTTATTTAACGATATAGATTAAAATCCGGCCGAGTGTTGCGGGTTGCATTTGACGTGAATATTTAAATGCGTTTGTTTAAAACAAATTTTTCATGTGTTTAAAGACAAAGTGCAATTCGCCATGTCTCCGTGAAATTCTCGAGTTAGAGATGCATAAGATGCATACTACTAAAATAAAATAGAATGCAATTAGAATACATTAAAGTATTATTTTTGACGAGTCCGTCTGGATCGTCGCCTATGGCTCAATGCAACATTTGGTCCCACCTCATCGTCTCTGTCCGGAGAGTCGTAGGGACCGCGACCGGTGCGGATGCTGGCAAATTTTTACACTAACTAGATAGCTTTGTAATATAATTGTCGTCAGTGAATATGTCAGTGATTATTTGCTAAATAATAATTTGAAAACGAAATTATAATTCCTTTTGAAATACAGCCTACATATTCCAGTGAGTCACGGAAAGCGGTATACAGATACGTTCATTGTTTGCAGCATCCGTACCAAACACTCCACAATGCTAACCTTTAGTGGTACCTCCTTTGTTCTTGACCACTTAAAAAAATTCATGTAGGCATGGATTGGATGGGTTTGCGTATTTCTCCAATTTTGATTGCAGACCACTCTATACGAATCGCACTTTTTAACTCCACCACAGCCTCGAATTATCATTGCCATTTACACGATTTGTGAGAAGTCCCAATATATTTTCCATTGGGTGGACATCAGAAGATCTAGCTGGCCAACTCACAAGTATTCCCTTCTGCTGAATCCACTCTCTTAATTTGGTGGACGTATGAATGGGTGCATTATCTTGTTGAAATATTAGATCATCACCATATTACTCGTACATACGGATACTCTGACTCAAGCATAGTTGTGTATAACTTCGAATTCATTCTGTACAGTCAGATTATGTTTGACGATCTTTAACGCAGAACGCTGCCTTAATCATAACGTTTGTGCCCCACAACTTTTGCTGATCTGCACTTGTTCTTCGTTACGGAGATGATGCCAGTAAAATCGAAAACCGTCGGGATTGTCGGTTCCACTCATACGTCGATGATATATGATTTTCCGCAAATGCTACGCGATTCTTATTCTGGATGTTGCTTAGAGGTCGATTCCTGAGTACGTTCTTGAAAGCTAGGCCGTGGTTTCCTGCCAAAACTTCTCTAAAACACCCGACAGTGACTCGTAACAGCTAATACTTCAGGAACCGAGAAATACAAGTGTTCATCACCCTTCCTTTCCGAATTAATTGTTTTGTGATCTCTGATAGCATGCGTGTCGGAACTTTCTATTTTTCCATATTTTCTTTTCGCGCGGCGGCGATGGTGTACCGGTTAGCGTATTGGACTGCTATACCCAAGTTTGCGGGTTCAAACCCGATCGAAGCCGTGGATTTTTAAGGGCGAAAAAATCCTTCGTACGCCTTCCTTCAGAGGGGAAGTAAAGCCGGCTGTCCCATGTTAGTAGATTTACTGCATGTAAAAGATCCTCAAGCCTAAATGATGCTTCTGAGCTAAATTCAAATCGCCTGTTTCGTCGCCCAAGTAATACCTCCTTTCTCCCATGGTTGGTGAAAGGAGTGTAACGAAATTTGCGTGGTCGGACGGAAGAGCAGGCCTCATGGGCTGAGTCTCGCCACGTAAAATAAGGCCAATTCAATTCAATTCTTCCCAGTTTCACAAAACTGTCTGAAATAATTGTTATTATGTAAAGAATTAATGACGAATTCTATTCAGTCCATAAATTTAATTGTGACCGGTAATTACATTGGATTAAGATTTACATTGTGGATCGCTTCTAAAATACCTTGGCAACACTTGGTGAAGAACCGTTGCATATATGAGTCATGCACACCTGCAGATGGATATTGACTTAAGAACCGTATGGGTACAAGGTGGAAAGCCCTTGCATTATGTCATAGAATGAGTTGATGACGTCGATAGGTAACCATTGAAAACAATATGATGTCCCTGAAGAAGGATGTATACTCCTAGAAGGTTTCGATATTGTGCATTACGAAGCAGTGTCCAAGGTGTGAGTCGTTCACGAGCCCCTAGCCTGTAGCATGATGACGGCGTAGGAGGCGGCGGTGGCGGCGGTGGCGGTGAGGAGGGGGCGGCGTAGGGGCAGCACGCCGGCGGCCGAGAAGACGCCGCCGCCCGCTGCCGCCGCTGCTGCTGCCTGGCGGGCGAGGGAACGAAGCTCCTGGGCCACGGGGTCCACGCCCCGCCGCCCCTCGCACCGCCAGCGCCACGCACGTGCCAGCAGCAGCCTAAAGGCAAAGCCAAGCACTTGTACTAGAACTTCAAACTCACGGCCCGCCTCCAGAATCATGGACGTGCCAGCAGCAGCCTAAAGGCAGAGCCAAGCACTTGTACTGGAACTTCGAACTCACATCTCGCCTCCAGAATCATGGACGTGCCAGCAGCAGCCTAAAAGCAAATAAAAGCACTTGTACTGGAACTTCAAACTCGCGGACCGCCTCCAGAACCATGCACGTGCCAGCAGTAGCCTAAAAACAAAGCCAAACACTTCTTCTAGAATTTTTAATCTCTGTTCCCGCCGCCCCTCTTGCCGTAAGCGCCAGGCATATGCCAACAGCAGTCTGAGTGCCACAACAAGCATTTGTGTCGCATCTTAACCCCACTTCTAAGGCTTTTCGCTGACCGTTCTTCGTTCGGTGAGCGTCACATACCTGCGAAATCTGAGAATGCCTGAGAATCTCAAGATGTGATATTAAAACTTCGAAAAAATTCTAATATCTTGAACGTCACTCCTCACACGGCCAGCGGTCCGCCCACTCCAGTAGAAAACTAAAATGACACATACTTCTATTAGACCTAATAACGTTTGTTCGCCATCGACACCAGCGCCACATTCAGGCCTGATACTGGAGGTCAAACAGCAAGCTGAAACCAACACACCGGGTAGGTGGGATTGAAATTCCGCATTTTTTGTTGTTGTTTTTTGGCTAATTGTATGGATATAAAACATTTTATTCATTTGAAACAGGCGTGCCATTATAGATTGGCATTCCCTCTAACAATTCCGTTGACCGCCAGGGCGCCAAACGTCTACTAGCATCTTGGGAGATATTTTCCCAAAATTTGCAATTGCAGACGTTTTCCCCACTTGATGAGGCAAACTTCCTCAGCGTCAAGTGCAATAATTAACACATGACGTCAACACGAGAGGCAATTTCTACACGATATTATTTCTCTTTTGGTATAACCCGGTCAAACGTACGAAATTGTAAGAACAATAATTATTAAAAGTGTCTTAATTCGTATAAAAATTATATTTAAACTTCAGAAAATGAACGTACCTCATTTTTTCGGCGATAGATCAAACAAATGCAACGTAACTTTATAAAGCAGTAACACTCAAAGGAGAAAATTAGTGTTGCTCCTCCCAGCTCAAAAATCGGTTTCCCTCACACTTTTCAAGAAGTGCGAAAGTACACCACATGCGGACTTTTACCCCCACCTACCCTACATCCATTAAGACTTCCAATAACTAATGTTGATTGGATGCAAACGCACTTATAACAGAATATTAGGTATACAGTAAACCTCATTAACACGAATTCCAAGGCAATGAGATAATTGGAATTCGTTTTATAAAAATTCCGTGTATTAGAAATGTGCGTATTGCCGTAATTCTTGCCGGAACCAAATTTGTGTTCGTGTTACGGCGAAATTCGTGTTAATTGTGAACGGTTAAATATAGTGGATTAAAATTTACATTGTGGACCTCTTCTAGTTAATTAGACTGTTGGTAATGTAGATACCTTATTAATTCAAATTAAATAAACAGAGATTGTCTGGTATCAAGTTTGTATTTCGCTTAAGATCTTTTCGATCGCGTAGCGATCATCGTCAGAGCTGGAAATACATTAATAGATATAATTATACATTCTACAGATTAATATATAAAAGAAGTGTGCAGTTGCGTAAGCAAACTGGATCGGTCGTACCTTGTAGCTGCTGGGCGGAAAACGAAGTTCTGCGGATTTTTGAAATAGCGGCTCGCTTAAGTACTTTCCACAACACTCACACATTACAAAAAACTCTATCCAACACTAAAGATCCAATTCCTCCTACCTCTTTACGCGGAGTCTATGCCCTCACTTGCAACAACTGCAATGCCGTATACGTAGGACAAACCGGGCGTAAATTCACACAAAGGATTAAAGAACACGAACAAGCATGGAAAAACAATACCACCACAGTTTCACACTTCGCTGATCACCTAAATCAAAACAATCACACATTTGACAAACACATTAATTTCCATATCCTAGAAATTGAAAATAGGTACTGGCACAGATTAAAATTAGAATCACTTCACATTCACAACAACCTAAAAAACCAGAATAATACTAGTCTTAACCAGCAAATCCCTGAACTTTCGTCACCTCTGCTAAAATTAGCACAATGTGTACACCCCTAACTCCACCCACCTCCGACCGCCCGCGCTCTCCTCACACCAGGCCCAACGGCCGCGCCTCTCGACCCTTCGGCCGCGCCCTCCCCTGCCCCGCCCCCACACTTGCCCGACCGCCGCCCTGCCTTCTTAAGCGAGCCGCTATTTCAAAAATCCGCAGAACTTCGTTTTCCGCCCAGCAGCTACAAGGTACGACCGATCCAGTTTGCTTACGCAACTGCACACTTCTTTTATATATTAATCTGTAGAATGTATGATTATATCTATTAATGTATTTCCAGCTCTGACGATGATCGCTACGCGATCGAAAAGATCTTAAGCGAAATACAAACTTGATACCAGACAATCTCGGTTTATTTAATTTGGACCTCTTCTAGAATATCTGATGCAACATTTGGTGAAGAACCGTTCCACATATCATTATTAGTCAAGCACACCTGCATCAGACCAGCGTGAATCAAGCACAGATGGCTACCGACTTAAGAATCGTATTGTAAGGAGGAAAGCATTCGCATTACGCAGTTAGTTTGTGCTAACGAGGATTTACGGTAAATAGTTTCTTAAAGTCTAATATATTTTATAATGCAAATTTAACGATACTGAAATTGATTAGTGTGGTAGGCTTTGTGCAGTCTCCAAATATCTTACAATTAACTTAAAATTTGTCATAATTTCTACTAAATATATAATATATAACAATAAAAGCATAAAATCAAACGTATTTATCACAGCCTTTGTAACTTGTTTTAATTTATCTTGTCAAACAAATTCTAAATCAGAATTTAATGTAACATGTAACAATGAAAAAATTTAACGTTTATAATAAGTCCAAGCGAAACATGTTAGTAAGTGTGAGTTTGTGTGTGTGCATGTCAGTGGGCGAGGTCTTTAAGGGCGATTGAGCTCTAGTGAAATACTATAGAGACGATAAAGGACACGATGCGATATAACGGGAGACTTTTGACGCTAGTGGCCCGACGAGTCATAGCCATTGTGAATACAAGTACAAAGTGTTTAAGTTTGAAATATTTTTAGTTTACTTACGATTATGTTTACTTACGTTTCTCAGAGTGATTTAAAATGTATTGTAAATGTATTGAAATTTGAATTTGTTGTTAATTTTCAAGGACACGTCACTGTTCGCTAGTGAGGACTTGTCTTCCATTCACAGTACGAGAAAGATTCAAAGTGTCCTGTACTGTCGCTAAAGTAATTGTTCTAGTATCCTATAATTGTTCAATTTTTGTATTAATTCGTGACTAATCACCTGTGAGTCGTTGGGACAATCCCTTTAAGACGTTGTGTTGTTATGTCGCTATTCACTGCTAAAGAAACTAATGTGAAAACGTTTACTGCCAGTCTTACACAGGCTAGCAATGTTCCGTTGTTCCAATGATTTTTATGTAGTAACGCCACAGTTGTTGTACACAAAGTCACAGACACATTTATAAGTACTTGCAACAAGAACCCGAGCACGGGAAACCCGTATAGATTATTAAGATCGGTTATTACTTCACAAACTTGCTGATAAATCCATCGTAGTTTCAGTAGCTCCTTAGCAATATGACTATCTTCCTTTGTCGTGTTTCTTGTGCGATTGTTAAGAGAAGGAAACCGTGAATTGTTTCGCCAAAGCCAATAGTAATTTGACGTAATTCGAGTGATTGGTTGTCCTTTTAACCAAATCCGTTTTCTGGCTTCTTTTGAAGGAAAGGATGCATCTATCTCTATCGTTTCAAGACACTGTTTCAGCAAAAGATTACTGTACGTGCTGACCAGATGTATCCACCATATGAGTGATACAGTTGCAATCCAATATATGACTTGAGTTAGTGAATATACAACTAATATCATAGCTTGCCTAGCGCCAGGAGATACCAATCCTATTTTCAGAAAAAAACACGTAACACATAAATAAATAATAATTAAAATTACTGATGATTTCTTACGTGATGTATACAGGTTTATTTTGTTACAATTTAACATAAAACTAATTTTTTCCATTTTCCTCCATATGAGGTTAATTTGATTGCTTTTCTTGTACAATCCAGGCAGCAAGGTAATGAATGTAGTTATGTAAGATGACAACAATTCACCAAAAAGCACAAGTGTCATGTACATTGGACCCTTGGGGTGTTGAAATACATGGTTAAACATTGAAAACAGTGTTTCAATCCCTGCTAAGGATACCATACAGTTTATTAAAATGGTGTAACAATTTGTGGCAAAATACTTCCAACTCCTTTTTTCCTCCAAGTATTCTCGCGAAATCACTAAGTGCCGGAGCCCCATAATGCGAAGCGTCAAGAAAAGCGGGGCGGCAGCTGATTCTACGCTGGAAGTTTTGAAAAACATTTTGGAGTTATTTTAGAAGCTGATATTTATTTTGTTTTCTATTTTATATACTTAGTATTATTTTCTTTGCTAAAATGCAACACAGTTTATAATACTCAGACTCGTTACTTAAAATCAAAACGACTCTCTTGAACATCATATGTCTCGCTATTTATCGATAGCTCTTCTTCGATGACTATTCTTGGATCTTTTAATTTTTTAACAATTTAAAACAACATAATTTTCTTTAATTCTTTAGGTTTATTTTATTTGCTATTTTCGGACAATTTCAGTCTGTTCTAATATTTCATGATAATTATTTAGCATTTCTGTAGGTTTCCAAAATAATTAGAAGTTTTTCAAATTTACGGGCTTGAGATCTGGATTAATGTGCAAATATCTGAAGATGATCCGCATTTGCGCTAACACTTCACTTTTAGAAATTATTAAGTATTTCTTTAGAACAAATGCGTAGGTTTGAATATTTCCATTATTAACAGAATCCTCTTTAAATGGAAATCACAACACGATTGTGACCACTATGTGTTGACACTCACTGTGAATTTTTAATCACTCACATTATACTCGAGTTTTCGCATTGTAATATCAGAATCTTATTGAGAATCTGTTATATATAAGACACTAAAGTCATTAGATTAACTTTAATGCAAATGCTGCAAAACGCATTTTCATATTTTAGTATTTCATTCATGAACAAGAAACAAGATACATATTTTGACGTGTGCACTTAACTTCCACATTTTCGTTGTGAAAACTCACTTGATTGATCACTATGTTGTTCACATTATTTTTTCGACATGTTTACGAGACGTGTTGCCAAACACATTCTAAAAGACTCATGAAAACGTCTTCACAAAGAACGTGGATATTAATATATTATTGAAAACAGAAGCAACCATCTATGACAATGTTCCTCCTTTGTAATAACCTTACGGATCTCACCATATTAAATATGAAACATTTTTTAATATTATCTTTTTATATATTCTTCAATTTTAATATTGTATTGTATTGCTGTAAAAGTGTTTACCAAGTTCAAGACTAGTACAATTGAATGCTATATTATTATATTTGATATAGAGTAAATCACACTTATTGAAAAATGATAGTTTAAACAGACTTCATTGATGATGAGAAATGATCCAACTTTACGGTGGATCTATACAGTAACAAGTGGTCCAAAAAAGTCACTTTTGGTCTCATTAAACGTAAAATTTATTTCTATATAACTTTGGTATGGATCACATTATTGATAGATTGGTTAGTTTAGATGATATTGCTAAAAAAGCTTAACACGAAAAAATTTCGTAATATATAAAATTTGTCGAACTTTCATGAGCACTAGGATGGGAGCAGATGATAAAAATATATGTCTAGTCTCATTCAATGTAGAATTAATGCCCTACAACATTTAATAAGATCATGTTTTCCGTATTGTGACTGCTTTACGAGATACAGCCGTAAAACCGCAAACATACCTCTTTTCGGGGTACGTTTTTACCCCCCCCTATACTTAAGCACAGCTCCGCCGAAGGGTAAAACCTGGATAATCATATTGAGACACAAATGAAGTCATTAAAACAATAAAACCTTTTGTGGCAATTATTTCTGATCACCTTTTTTGGTTTTATTCTTCCGACCTATTACCTTTTTAAAAAACTAAAAGCTCATTTTTCACGTCCAATTTTCCCGTCTATATTTCAGTACATCTATTTTCCGTCTGTATTTCAGAGCGTTTACTTCCCGTCTATTTCAGAACGTCCATATCCCGACTGGTTGTTGATTTCGTTTCTTCTTCTTACTTGTATGTCGAACTTATAGGATCGAAATCATTTCCAAGCCTCGTTCTATCCCAAGTAGGCCGTGCATCTACAAGTTTTCATGATGTCAAATACGTTCCTAATAACACATTGAATTTCGACTCGTTCAAAGAAACACGTGTTTCAAAATAGATAATTTCAGGTATGCATTCCCCATGTATAGACAATCAAAATAGTTCTTTAGATGTGCCCGGAAATGCTTCATTTCCGAGTTATGGCCTTTCTGAAATTCACCGGAACCCTTTTCCTTCCGCAGGTCGTTGTCGTGAAAGGAGACATGAACAAGATACTCAGTTTATTCTGAGGTGAAAGTTACATTCGGTATTGTGTTTGGCGTTTGACTGTGCGTCATGTGCTCAAATCAGGAGCTGGCAGACTTACACTTTATGTACGGCATGCGCCATTTGTCTAGTGGCCAGCTGCTCTGATCGGTGATTGTAAGGGGGTTTATGCGATCAATACCTGCCGAAAATCGGTGCAAAAACATAATAAATCACGTTCGATTTTTGTTTCTTTTCCTTGCCCTATTCTCTCTCCTTACACACGTTTACTACACTACACTACAATACCATTCGGGAGCTTAGAGCTTCTCTAGACTGGTGAGGAAAACAAAATATCCAATCTATTAACGGGAATAATGACCACTACAGTTGGCGTTGACTCCACGGAAACATCAGTAAATCACATAAGAATAATGTTTGTACGTATAACGGGCCAACTTCTTTTGCAGCCGTAGCGTCGAAATCAGTAGTGATGTACAGCAAACTACTGAAATCATCCAAATTACGTAACTTTCGATTTACTGTACAATAGTCAAGAATATAGAAAACAGAAAAGTTAGTGTTCTCTAGATCTTATAAAGATTCAGTGTTCCAACACAATAAAGATCTTGTGTTACAACAATTCACTCGCTCACCACAGAAGTCTGTGAGACAGTGTGCCCGTGAAACTGGAGTGAGTCACTCAAGTGTTCGGCGAATTTGGAAGACAGCAAAGTGGAAGTGGTACATCCCAAGATTGCTACACGCAATGAACGACAACGACCCAGATCGTCGAATGGAGTACAGCGAGTGGTTTAATAACATGGTGCGCAACGATGAAGAGTTTGCAGAGATGATTGTGTGGTCCGATGAGGCACAGTTCAAACTCAATGGTACAGTAAATCGCCACAATTGCATCCACTGGGCCGCCCAAAATCCGAACGTCCATGTAGACAAAGCCGTGAATTTGCCAGGAGTAAATGTGTGGTGTGGTTTGTCTTACCGGGGCTTGATTGGGCCATTCTTCTTTGACGGCGCAGTTACCGGTGAGGTGTACCTTCAGATGCTTCAAACATCCATTTTACCTACCGTTCGAAATTTGTATGGAGACGGAAGATTTTACTTTCAACAAGATGGTGCCCCAGCCCACTACCACAATTGTGTTAGGGCTTATCTCGACGAAAATCTACCAGGAAGATGGATAGGCCGTAGAGGTGCTGTAGAGTATCCACCACGTTCCCCAGACTTAACTCCTCTGGACTTTTACCTGTGGGGAACACTAAAGGACGTCGTTTATCGACAAAAGCCACGCACATTCGATGAACTTCGAGGATCCATCGTACATTCATGTGCAAATATCGAACTGAACACGTTGCAGTCAGTAGTTCGTGCTGCAGTTCGGCGGCATCGTTTGTGTGTGAATGTTAATGGTGACCATTTCGAACACCTACAGTGATATTTTTAAGTTAAACTTTAAGCTACGCTTTCATAAAAAATGAGACAACTCCGCCAATTAGTTTGCAAGTTATGGACTTTCAAACAGTGGATACATTTTTTTGGACCCCTCTGTATTATACCATCGAAAAATTCAAAATTGCGGAAGGACGTCATATTGGAAAAGTAACTTAGTGATGCAAAGTAATTTACAATAATAATTTTCAAACATTCTCGAAAATCGGCTATTTACTTCATGAGATAAGAAGGGTGGGTACAATCTGTCCATCCCGACCGCAACTAGCCACGCCAGGCCAGAATATGGTTGAGGGATTTTTCGAAAAGAGACTTTTGTCGGCTAAGTTAGCTGAGTTCAATGCTATTAAAATTAAAAGTTTAAATAAAAGGAAATGGTCCAGAGGTCAAGATTTTTCTGTACTGTTGTCTCTGCAATAGTTCCGATCAGGAGATTTTTGGGGTTCGGCCTCCATCGGCAGTGTCTGGAGGAGAACTGAAAAATTAAACTGGACAGTAAATGTAATTTCACTATGCATTCATAAGATGTGCGCAATTGTACTCCCTTTAGATACATCATATTTGACTCGTCATAAGCGATTGTAATTGTATATGTGAATCCATAAATATTATTATTATTATTATTATTATTATTATTATTATTATTATTATTATTATTATTATTATTATTAGCCTTTTAAATGGCTCATGGGCAGCGTACTAGTTTCCCGTGCTGTGGTCCCCGGGTTCCGTTCCCGGTCGTGGCAAAAATAGAGTTGTAGCTTTCCTTTAAAATAGTCCCAGTTTCTGTAATTGTGTGACGATGAAAAAAGTTCAAGCAGGCGGATCTTGCTAGTTACGATGAAGACAATACGTCATGTTCGCCTCATGTCACTCATACCCCCAAGCATGGGAATTTAACTAATCCCAGGCATGGGGGACACCGGTAGCTGGCCGGCGAAGTCGGACTAACGACCTAATAACGCTAAATACATATAATAATAATTATTATTATTAATATTATTAATATTATTATTATTATATGTATTTAATACATTAATATTATTAATACATTAATATTTAATACATTATTATTATTATTATATGTATTTAATAATATAATAATAATATTAATATTAGTTAAATGCCTGCCTATTAAGCTAAAATGCTGTAAAAATTGTTCGTATAACATTAAAAATTAAAGCTAAAAAAATTGGATAGGGTCAAGTGGCGAAGATTTTTTTACAAAGCTTTTTTGTGAAAATTCATGTTTTTATAATATTTTTATGAAACAACGCAATGATATTACAGAGAATGGAAATAGCACTACACTATAAAGGTCAATGATTTTCTTATAGAAATATTGATCTAAGTATAAACTCCTATCTGATTCATTTTGTGAAGTTCTTGTATGTGTATGTATGTGTGTGTTTGTATTTGTGTAATGGAAGAGGATGTAGTGCAAGCATGAGCTAGCGGTTCGTAATCAATTTGGCAGACTACTGCTCTTGTATTCACTTAATTTCGAATCGGAGAAACAACGGAAAACTACCGTTCAGAGCCACCGGCCATTCGTTTTTTCTTCCAGACAGAAACATATGCTCACACAGATGTCATATTTATATCTGTATTTTGCAGTTTACTTAAGAAACTAATATTATCTAACTTTAAAAAGCGCGTGATTTATCGAGCTAATAGTCTTTACTTACCTTAACTTTTCTGCCAGAATATGAACATTTTTGCAGGTCACAAATTCGTTTCTTGCAGTTTTCAACTTCCTTCTTTCGTCTTATTCAGTTACAAGACATCTTTCCCTTATATTTGTAAAAACTGATTCTATAAGCAAAGTATTCAAACAATTGCTACTGTATCTGAATTGTATGATTTTAACAATACCTCAGGACAATCATTATCGAACAGAATCTACAAATAGTAAAATCTCAGCTTTGATATAAAATGATGCTCATCACATTTGTAAGATTAGCACTTCCATTCTAGCGGCCAGCTGCTCTGATTGGTAATTGTAAGGGGTTTATGCGATCAATACCTGCCGAAAATCGGTGCAAAACAATAAATCACGTTCGATTTTTGTTTCTCTTCCTTGCCCTATTCTCTCCCCTTACACACGTTTACTACACTACACTACAATACCATTCGGGAGCTTCGAGCTTCTCTAGACTGGTGAGGAAAACTGCTGGGGAAATTCTCCGCAGGGTCGACGTGAGAGTCGGCCCTGGATCTCACCATCTGGCATGGGAGGAACATATCCACCTTCCGGCATAAAATATCCAATCTATTAACGGGAATAATGACCATTACAGTTGACCATCTGGCATGGGAGGAACACATCCACCTTCCGGCATAAAATATCCAATCTATTAACGGGAATAATGACCATTACAGTTGACCATCTGGCATGGGAGGAACACATCCACCTTCCGGCATAAAATATCCAATCTATTAACGGGAATAATGACCATTACAGTTGACCATCTGGCATGGGAGGAACACATCCACCTTCCGGCATAAAATATCCAATCTATTAACGGGAATAATGACCATTACAGTTGACCATCTGGCATGGGAGGAACACATCCACCTTCCGGCATAAAATATCCAATCTATTAACGGGAATAATGACCATTACAGTTGACCATCTGGCATGGGAGGAACACATCCACCTTCCGGCATAAAATATCCAATCTATTAACGGGAATAATGACCATTACAGTTGACCATCTGGCATGGGAGGAACACATCCACCTTCCGGCATAAAATATCCAATCTATTAACGGGAATAATGACCATTACAGATTAAGCCATTTTTCAATTCTTTCTGTACAATTGCAGTATTTGAATTGCATACACTTTTAACTCCCCTTGAGAACATTTATATTTTTTTCTTGATGAATTCACGTTTAACTAAAATAATGTATTGTAGACGTAACATAATAAACTAAACATGTTTCTTTTTGTCAAAAGCAAGGCAATCATTCTGATGAACATCTTAGGTGACTTTTTCAGCAAATTTCAAATATGTGGCCTTAATTTGTTTCTTGAAATATTGTTTTATAATCTACATTCTTGATACTCGTTTGTTCAAGAGATACTTATAATTGAGAAAGTTAGATCACTATTCAATGTATGTACTCCCGATTATGATTACCACAAGTAGTCTTTTAAGAACAGAATAAAAATATGTAACAAGAAAGATTGGATCAGGATGTTAATCAGGATGTTAAAATTAAAATAAAGATAAGAATTTTGCTATTATTCTTCATAACTGAAGAAAACTTAAAACTCATGAATTCTCACTTGAATTGGAAAGTAGCAGTAATGAAGGAAATCCACAGATTACTCATTCTTTGTTAATTTAAGTAGTCTCTTTATTTAAACCTACTGAGTGTTTTACTTTTACAAGGTAGTGCAAGTATGAAAACCAGATACATTAAAATGTCGAAACAATAATCTATTGGCACATTATAAATAACAGAATGTATTTTGTACTTTACATTTATAGTTTATTTTATTATTACACATTGTTTATTACTTTTTATATCATGTATGAACTACATTACCAAAATGTGTGTTATAAATAAAATAATATATTTTAGATAAACATATTTACTATTTTAACTATGCCAATAATCACATTGAAATACAAATTAAGTTAACATTCACTAAGATTGTTTTCAAGTAGTATACTTACAGATGTAACAAACTTTTTGTACTAACATTATTTTCACATTACTACAAATATATTATTTGTAAAAATTATCACTTGTGTAGTGGTTGAGTTCTGTTGTCTTCAATGAAAATAAATTAGATGCACGAAACAGTTGCATGAAAGCAGTGGAGCAAGGGGTGCAAATTCAATGCTTCATGCTGGTCATGGCCTTTCTTCATTTTTTGTAGTTTCATTCAAATTTAATTTAAAATAGTTACCGTACACATATCTCATCACCTGCGAAGAATTTTAATTATGAATATACTCATTCATTTCTTATTTCAATACTGGGAGCTACGGTTCAGTGCATCAACAGATGTCACTGCAGCGTCTCTGACCGGGAGGATCTAGATTCGAGTCGTGACGGCAGCAGGATTTTCGACACTAGCTTTTCAGCTAGGTCGAATTCAGTCGTTGTCTCGAGGAGAATTCTAGCGGCCGGCTGCTCTCATCGGTAGTTTTCTGTGGTTTCTCCGATCAACACCAGCCGAATGGCGGAGCAGTACCCTAACAAACGGGCCACGGACCGCGCGCGATCTTTCCTTCCTCTTCCTTGTCCTATCCTCTCCCCTTACACACACTTACACCAACATGCACTACACTACCACACATGTCGGGAGACCGGTCGGGGACTTAGAACTTGTCCCGGCTGGGGCGGTGCCCGGCAGGTGGGAGATACCAGGTTAGGGAAAACCCCGTTAGCCGACAGTAGATCGGCGCCGGATTTGGCCATCCAACGGGCGAAGGCCACCGCCACTTCCCTAGAAAAACACGCACTACACTTACGGGAATAATGATCATAGTATAGTTGACGTGTCCGGAATCACTAACAATCAATCAATCTTATTTCAAAATAACAATTAAATACGTATTTATATATATTTTTTGGGATCTGGAATTGTCTCCCCCCTGAAGTGCTTTCTCGGATATTCTCGGACATATTGATAAAATATTAACTTGGAACAGATCTTTTGTTTCAACAGCTAATAACACCTACATCAAAATTCTGAAATTACGTATACTATCCCTTAATTAATAAAATTTCAAACATTAACAAAGTTACGTGAACATCAATTTTTAAACATAATATTAGACCTTCACCTACATATGTTTGTCAAATTGAGGTAGGTTCTGCTAATACTATCTCTAATAAAGTTCATTCATTCGCAATGAACAAATTCAAAAAGAACTTTCCATAGTCACACAAAATAAATGAATTAAAACTTATTTAAAAATAATTTATTTTCCCGGAATTAAGTTTCCATATTCAAATGGTCAAATACATCCTCCAAAATTAAAATGAATTAAAAGAAAAATTCTAAAAATTATTGTGAATATACAAAATAAATTTTACATGGTAATTATAAATAGAGAACCCTCTCTGGATAATTCCCAGAAATTATTTTTTTAATAGTTATAAATGAATGTAAAATGTTGTATATTAATACTTTATGTATTTGTTCAAAACATTGAAAAGACCGTCCGAGCAAGTATTATATTCTTTCAAATCTTTTTGGATCTGTTCATAAAATGAATACCATTCCATCGTACATAGAAGTTTTATACTACCATAAAGAGAGAATTCAATTCGAACAAGAAGCACATTGCTCTTGCATGAAGCATCAAATGTGTAGTTCGTTTATTGTTAGAAATAAGTTTTCTCTTACTCTTGAGCAAGCGTTTCTAGTTTCGAAGTGTTGCTAAGTATGTTGGGTGCAAAGTCGTCAAAAGTTGGCTATCATTCAAAATTAGGTTGACAAAGATTATTTCTTCTATTTCAGTGGTAAATTCCCAACAGCAATATTTCCACAAATCAGTCTAACTCTTCCAACGGTTTTTCAAGCTTATGTAATATGTAAATAAATATTCTTCTGATTTGTGTCATTTAATTCTGTGTCTCAATCTCCTGGGTAAGTTGGTATTTATGAAATAATCAGCAATATTCAATCATTTCTGTAACAAGTAGAAATTATAAAAACAAACGTAAATTGGGGTTACACAATGTTGTGCTTTTATGTAGTAGTAATGTCCTGAAGTTGTTAGTGCTTTCTCCTCCATACATCATGACGAAGTATTTTATAAAGTGATAAATGATAATAGCGTAATTTCTGGGAAAAAGGAGCCTACATTCTACTGAGAAATTTCAGTAGTAATATATTTCAGTAATAATAAATTTCAGTAGATCTATTTGCCGAATAAGGACTAAAAAAGAAAATAATCGAAAAAGTCGTGTTCTGTCTCACATTTTAAATGTAAACAAAACGAACGATATAAATAATAGAATGCAGCTATGTACTTACATGTGCATTATGTATGAGTTGCATGAATATTTAGATGGCATATCCGCAGAAAAGACTAGAAATATTTTGCATTGACACATGATTTGATTAGATAAAGATTAAAGAGATGTACAGTTCGTGGATATGTATATTATTTCGCCAATGACAAACATAGTTTTATTCAACCAAGTTTCTACAGCGTACTGATGTATAATTTTTGTGAGGTTTATCACTTGGTTTATCTTGTCAGCAGCTTGGCAATGGTGGAGGAGTGGTGGGTGAGGCTGGGCAGCATTCACTTGCCTCATGAAGAAAAGAGGCAAGGATACATCTCTACGAGATGTATTTGTGAAGAACAATTTTTCTTGTAGATCCGGTGGTAATCTGACTAATTGGTCCTGGCTTGCAGCATGATGACGGCGTAGGAGGCGGCGGTGGCGGCGGTGGCGGTGAGGAGCGGGCGGCGTAGGGGCAGCACGCCGGCGGCCGAGAAGACGCCGCCGCCCGCTGCCGCCGCTGCTGCTGCCTGGCGGGCGAGGGCACGAAGCTCCTGGGCCACGGGGTCCACGCCCCGCCGCCCCTCGTGCCGCCAGCGCCACGCGCGTGCCAGCAGCAGCCTAAAGACAAAACCAAGCACAAGCACTAAACCTTTTAAGGTCCACCCTACCCCCAGTGCCACGCCCGTGCCAGCCGCAGCCTAAAGACAAAACCAAGCACAAGCACTAAACGTTTCAACGTTCGCCCTACCCCCAGCGCCACGCGCGTGCCAGCAGCACCCTAAAGACAGCCTAAAGGCACCACTTGTACTGGACCTTCACACTCACGACCCGCTCCCGAATCATGCAAATGCCAGCAGCTGCCTAAAGGCCAAGCCAAGCACTTTCTCGAGAACTTCTAACGTCCAACCCCCTCGCCAGCTCCACGCAGCTGTCCAAAGGCAAATACAAGTACTCGCACTACAACCACTAAAGATGGCTACGCACATTCGTTATTCGGCGAACACCGAGCAACCGCTCGCCGAATCCCGATTAGTGTGGATGAGTTGCTTGCTATTTGCCGAATGATTAACATACGGTATTCGCCTTACCCATCGCGTGTCGGTCTTTTGGACAAATTAATGTAAACAAACATTCGACGAAAACGTCAGCTGCTCGGGATTGGGCGAGCACTAGATCGCTGCTCGGCAAATGCCGAATGTGTGGAGCCATCTTAACGTCTATCCCAGCCGCCAGTGCCACACACGTACCAGGAGAAGCCTAAGGGGATAGACAATGACTTTTTAAAAACTTTTAAACTCTGTTCCCGCTGCCTCTCTCGACATTTTCACCACCAATGTGTCAACAGCAGTCTGAAACCAACAACAAATGCTTGTAATGTAGTTTCTTACAATTATCTATCTTTATTCCCAATGCCATTGGCGTGTTGGGGAAACGTAGACTTTTATGGTGCGTCAACTACTTCGGTCGTTACTTCCTTTTGTGTAGAGAATATTATAGTCGGGAGGACGCGATGATACTTTCCAGCTTGAACGTGATAACTGTCACTGTGCTCTTGCGTTTTCCCTCCTACGAGTATTTCCTCTGTAATTCACATTCCTAGCCTGGAAGAATCTATTCAATAAGCGTAATTTTGCCAAGCTCTATATTTAGGGTCCACAATACTCCACCGTCAAGACTTGAACTTGAGAACCTTTCGGTCGGTGTCGCTGCAGGGGTAACCGTTGTGGTCACCACTGAGCCATTTGAAACGGTCTTCCCTGGACAAGTTGGTCTTCCCAAGACATAGTTGTTTTTTCTTTCTCTCACTTTGAGATTCCTGAACAATTAACGAGAAATATTAATATATTATGTATAGTAAGATATTTTAGTGACGAACTAGACAACTTTCTATTTAACCTCAAAAGCTGTGGGTCCGCTAACCCCATTAAATCGTCCTTTTATAACCGTCATGTTATAATATAATGTGAATCATCATATATTGTGTAAGTGAAACATTTAATAAGTGATAATAAAATTCCTGATTTCCTATATATTATTGAGATATTTAGTTCTTAATTTTATTGTCATATACGTTTAAATTAAATCACAAAAAAACTATTGCTTTACTCAATCTGAAATGAGGAAATAACTTCACCAACGTCAACAAAATCGAGCGTCATAATAGCTTCAAATGTGCATTGGAGCACTCATATCTAATTATAATAGAAATTTACACAAAATTTCTCTAGTACAATGGTTTAGGTGAACTAGCACAGTCAACTACCATGACCAGTTGACCAAACTCGATAGGTGTCGTAGTCACTTTGGACCCTTTAGAAGACCCGCCTGCAGCGAGATGGAGGAACCATGGGTTGTTTCGGTCGTCATCCTGGAGAGCTCACTCGGGGCAGGATCTAGGAGCGCTCGTCACCCCCTCGGCAAGCCCTTACAGCGGCAGCCACGAACGTACGTCTGCGCCAAAACCTCGCCCCGCAGGGAGGGGAGGGCAGACGGTCGCCAGACTTGAGACTCTAGGTGGAGGGGGAGTCGTCCACCAGGGTCTGAGTCTCTCAGCGGCACTCACGTCGTTAGCTTCAAGGTGGAAGCAGTGAGTATGTGGGTCGCCACCGACCTTTCGGCGAAGTATTTCATTAGCCGGTATCCTCTATGCAGCTGGCGGCGGATATCAACCCCATATATAAAAGTTCAGATGGGAACGCGAACACCCTCCTCAAGGTTGCGTAGGTTTATGCGGCACTCATGTCTATAGCTTCAAGCTTTGAAGCAGTTCTCTCTACCGACGTTTGGGTGGTATTTGGTAGCCGGCATTCTCTGTGTAGCTGGCGGTGGTTCTCAAACCCACATATAAAAGTCCAGGAAGGAGCATGAACCTCCTTGTCAGGTTTGCCTAGGTTCCAGCAGCATCGGGCTCGGGCCTTAGCCCGGGTGGCCCCTAGTTGGGTACTTGGCTTCGTCGTGGCAATACTCTGGGTAAAGAGGGGGGACTTTTCCCGACGCATTGTGACGCTTCATTCGATTCCGGTTCCGGCGTACAAAGCTGGTAGCTCTGAGCTGGCAGGGCGGCCCGACCCAGGGAATTAATAGGGAGTTTCCTGAGATGGGTAACTGTGTTCAGACGGGACCCGGATCACAGTCTGAAGGTGATCTTGCACTGGATGGGAGGTGCAGATAAATTAGTACAAGGGTGTAGAACAAGAAAATGTGCGGAGAGGAAGTCACATGGTATACACAGCGTCGAAACTGAGCCAGCCAGTCGGCAATATATGAAGGCTTCACGGCAAAAGGAGAACACGAGTTCATCCTGCGAGTATTGGGTGGTTAGTGAGTGCGACGATAATTTTTCTTCTGGCAGCCTTTTTGGACTGTGTTCTCTGAACTTCTTCTCGGTATTCGATAATTCTGCAAGCGTTTTCGAATTCTTCTCGATATTCGTAACCCAGCAAATTTTGGCACATCTCCAGGGGAATTGGATAATTGTTTTGTCACTGTCACGGTTTTGTGAAGTACAAAAAATTGCAAAAACGTTGTTGACTTTCGATTTTTGCTCACTATAGCTCTATTTCTAATGTAACTGTAGAAAAATACTTAACATTTTCCCAACGCCTGTCCGTCTCACCACTGAATCCTCATGGGCGCTATCAGCAACCTGGTAACCAGTACAGGTACTTCCAAAACAAACACCTAACGAATCACGTAATAAACATTCGTGTGTAACAACCATCTAATTAAACATCTAATGGGCATCTGAGAGACATTTCTAATGCTAAAATACTTGATTTTCAATTGTCCAACAAAGTTTCATCTACTTTATAAAATTTCAATATGCTACAATTTTTGTTTTCATAAAAGCATTGCATTTGACTATTCATCCCGTAAAAGTGACAGAATGAAGTTCATTATAAGCAATGGATTATTAGTAAATTGATTATATTTTTTTTAAAATTTTGACTTGAGATTATCAAAGTTGTTAAAATTAAATGTATTCTGCATACTACAAAAGCACCAAAATTTTTTGTAAAATTTGTGATGATAGTCCCATTTCAAATAATCACCTGTGAATCATTGGAATGATGTAGTTAATACGTTGTTCAACTGCCCCGCTGAATGTTGCTAACAAAATCAAACTGAAAACGTTATTAAATATTCTTGCACTTCCTATACGTAAACTCTCATTCCAGAAGCAGCATTCATGTATTAATACCATAATCATAGCACTTGTATTTTCAGAGACATTTATAAGTACTTGCACCAAAAAAGCAAGTACAGCTATTCCGTATAAGTTGTTAAGCTCGGTAATTACTTCACATAGTTGCACATAAGCCTCACGAAGAGTCAACAATTGTTTAATAATTTGACAATCTTCCTTTTTCCAAATTTGGCATTTGCGAAGGGACATTACTGAAACATTTCGGCCAAGACGGTAATTATTTGACGTTATTGAGCCAATTTGATGCTTTCTTTCATATTTCTCTTTTTTCACCTGTCCTAGAGGATATGATTTACTGATGTCTAACGTTTCGAAATATCGTATCAGCAATTTGTCACTGTATGTTTTTACGAGTATAATCCACCAGATGAATGAAGCTATTGTCACCCAATAAATAATCTGAGAAAGGCCAAATACACAAAACACAAACTTGACGTTAAAAGATGAGAAACTAAAGACATTCCAAATGAAAACACACACAGATATTCCGTATACTAAAATAAATAACGAATGTTTCGATTGCCGGGTAAACACCTCCTCGTTGCAATGCAGCGTTCTACCAATTTGTTCCATTTTTCGGCATATATGGTTAATTTTTTGGTTCTTGCTGTGTAATCCTGCCGACAAATCAATAAATGTATTAAAATAAGACACAATTATTTCGGCAAAAGACACAAGTGTCATATAGATAGGATTCTCAAAGTAGAAAATATTTGGAATTACCCAACGCGCTGTTTGAAATGCTGCTAAGGCAAATAGACTAATCAGTGACACAGTGTGAAGCTTAATGGCGACATATTTAAATCGTGTACTATTTGTGTTTTTTTCTGAAGAAACTGACAAATGATGAAGTCCCACGGAATTGCACGCCCAGAAGACCAGAATGCCAGCCGATTTCACATCGCAAGCGTTTGCAAAAAGAAACATGATTTCTCTATAAATATCTTCAAATAAATCTTGCCGTGGAAGCCAAAAGTAGTTACTTAAACCGAGATTAAAAAATGAATAATAATAATAATAATAATTAACAATAATAATAGATTATTGATAATGATTTATTGAGTATTAAAATGAAATATAATAATTTCTTTAATTATTTAAGGGTAACATAAGTGAGAAAGATAACCTTATATTTCTATCACAATATCAAAAGTGAAATCATTTGTGCTATTTTAAGTATATGGTATTAACAAGAATGTATGTAACAAGAATGTGAATTCACTGATAACCGTGGCTTACGTATAAAGATGATTTATAAATAATCACTGCACTATGTCATTTGCTGTTAAGAAAATGAACATGACACATAAAATCCCACGCTCTCAGAGATATATAATTCAAAGAGTTGTGCAGAAATGTTGTGTCAAATGTCTTTATGACTCTGTTCCATCCCTCCATGGTCAACAGGACATTTCTCAGAAAACCTAGCTTCCTAAGCGAAATTTAATAATTTCAGAACGAGATAAGACATTAAAATTGGTGAAGCGTTTTAATCTTTACCTCCAAGAGCAACAAACTAAGATTTTTTCACTGCAATATTTACTTCATATGTGAGCACGTTGACAATATAAATCTCTGAACATGATGTAAAAATCTTTATTGAAACTGTATTGAAAGTACTTTCACGCACGAATTTTCATGACAGCGGATCAATTCTTCAGTCATACAAGGTGATAATACATTGTGTTTTCATGCGTCACATACAGTTTGGCAGAAAATTGAAAATTTTCATTGATATAAAAAGTATGCCGACCGGGATATCTGAAATCGATATATCGGGCTTGGCTGTGTATGATGGCGGATCCAAATCTCGCCTCAGACGTTGATGCTTAGTTATGTGTTGAGGCGTAGTGGAGCACCCACCACAAAAATCCTATTTCACCATTCCATCTTCCTTTAACCCCTGGTTTGACTGAACGGTGAAAGGTGTTCCTTACAGACCAAGGGCGCGTTATATGTAGGCTGTGGGTTCGATCCCGCGTAAAAGCATGGACGTCTTTGTGTGTTGTTGCTGTGCGTTCCAAGCACATGTCTGGCCCTTTTATCCCAATCCTCCCTCTAACACCTTTCCCTTCTCAGGTGCCTTTTATGAATCTTAATGAGACACTAGAATATAACTCGTAGAAAATGGCAAATATGAAGGAACGCTCTTATAAAATTGCACTTAATCGTCTAACACATGAAGTTAAAAATAAATCACATAGAAACCGTTATTCACAATTCAATAACTTCCTATCTCAACTTCAATCTAACTCTACCGCACTTTTCTCAGCCAGTAGAAATATCACCGGTGAAAAATCTCGTATACTTCCATTAACTTCAGTATCAACTATATTCTCATCAACTATATCAATTTCCGATTCTGAAAAGGCTGAACTATTAGCCAAACAATTTGTACTTTCCTTTACTACATATCCTGTTATTAATTTTAGTTTTTATAATAACATTTAAAAAAATATGTATTCTCCCTTTTATACAGTACCTGAAAGAATTAAATTTATTTCCCCATTAGAAACTAAATGTATTATTTCTAAGTTAAAATTTTTAAAAATCTCTTGGTATTGATTGCATTTCAAATATAATCATCAAACATTGTCCAAATTCAAGTATTAATTCATTAATTGCAATATTTAATGCCTGTTTTAGAATAAACTATTTTCCACAAAATTGTAAAAAAAGCATTAATATTGCCAATTCCAAATTATAAAAATCATTCTAATCCCAAAAATTATCGTCCCATAAGTTCATTCTTTTTTCAAAAATGTTTGAAAAATTAATTTCAATTAGATTAAATAAATTTATTACAAATAATATTACACCCAATAATCCATTTTTGTTTCAGACAAAATCATTCAACAGTACATTAACTTCTACTTCTAACCGATTATATCGCCAATAATTTTCAAAAGAAAAGATATTTTTGCATTATTCTTAGATGTGGGGAAGTATTCGAGAAAGTTTGGCATGAAGAATTACTATACAAACTACGACAACAGGATTTTCCTCACTATCTTCAAAATATTATTATTAAATTTTTCTTTTAAACAGGAAATTCAAGTCAAATTAAATAACACTCATTCATCTGAAAAACTAATTAAGGCTGGAGTTCCCCAAGGTTCTCCTCTCTCTCTCCCCCACTCTTTTAATATTTTTATATCTGACATCCCTAAATTAATTTTTCAGATATGGCCTCTTTTGCAGACGTTCTGCAATATTTACTGCACTTTCGGATCTCATACAAGGTTGAGATAACTTACAAAAATATGTAAATACACCATGTACCTAGTTTACCAATTGGAACATTAAAATCAACACTCAAAAATCACAACCCAAAATTGTCTCATTAAAACATATTCATACAACATATCCACTGAATTAACCATAGTCAATTAATCATTAAGCTATTAATTGACTCCCGACTTCTACCTCAGTTAAATATTTTAAGTTTGCAAATAGACACAAAATTAACATGTAAACAACACATTTTGTCAATATCTAATAATGCAAATATCAAATTTTTTAAAATGTACCAATTCATTATTAGAAAATAAAAATTATCAACTGATTCAGGTATCATAATTTATAAATTTATAATTTGTCCAACAATAACATATGATTGTTCTATATGGGGTGGCACTGCAAAAACACATAAACGCAAATTATAAGTTATTCAAAATAAGTTTTTACTCCAAATATTAAAAGCTCCTTGGTTTATTCGTAATGACGAAATTTTAAGTGAACTAGCTATAGATTCAATAAGTACGTATATATCAAAATTATCAAATCGTTTTTATTATTTTCTTCCATTTTGTCCAGCAAGTAATAAATTGAAATTAGGGAAATCATATAATAATTCTTCCGGAATTAAGACTTGACATTCAAAAGACCTCTTTCAACCTCCTTAATTAGCTGTATGTAATTGAAGTAATAATTACTTAATTCAGTAATAACTCAAATCAAAAGAAAATATTAAATTAATAGTAAATAAGTTGGGCCCTTCCTGGGTAAACTTAGGAATTATATTTCAATAAAACAATGTAGGCTTTCTCGGCCGGAGTTGTAGTCAAAAATTTCTTCCAGGCGGAAGGGCTATGGTCCATTGGAAAACATATTTCCAGACGTTTCGTCCGCAACTGAGGATGTCTGCCGTAGTTGCGGACGAAAAGTCTGGAAATATGTTTTCCAATGGAGCACAGCCCTTCAGTCCGGAAGAAATCTTTGACTATTATATTTCAATGTTATTTGTTCTAGTTTATTGAATTGTGAAAATATTGAATTTGCCTATGTCCTTGAAAGACAGTTCTGTGTCGATTAAGTAGGATAAATAATATTAAAAAAGATGCCTTTTATGAACTTCCATGGGCCACACTGCGTAACGTAATGCAAGAAGCATCTTGAGTAATAATTGACAATAATTGTTACAGACTTGAGCTACATGTATACAATTTATTTACAATGACTTCTCTCGTACAATATATTCGAAAAATAGTCTACGCAGGAGGCTAGACGTAGGCGTCTCAACGCTAATCTCCACGATACTCGTACCGGGAGAGGTGGCTCAGGGCATCAATTGATGTCACGGCACTGCCTCAGACCGGGAGGTTCTAGGACTCGAGTCCGACGGTGGAAGGACTTTCGACACTTGCTACATACCTTGGTCGAATTTAGCTGCCGGCTGGAGGATAATTTTACCGGTCGGCTGCTCGGATCGGTAGTTTTCCGTGTTTTTTATCAACACCAGGCGAATGCAGTACCAGGAGCAGTACCTCAAAATTTAAAATTTAAATAGTATATGACTCAATGTAGGGATCACAGAATTTTGAAAATGTGCACACAATTCACTTTTCCCCATAGCACGTCATACGCAGTTTTTAACTATTTTTTGACGTAAAATAAAATAAATAAATAAATAAACGGCCGACGGACCGCGTCCGATTATTCCTTTCTCTTCCTTCTCCTATACTTGCACCTTACTTACACACACACACACACACACTTACATGCATTACTCAACCACACGTATCGGGAGCTTAAAGCTTATGCCGGCTGGGGCGGTGCACCTCTGGGGAGAGATACCTGGTTGGAAAAAATCCCATAACTCAACGTATAGGTCGGTGCAGGATCTTTCCATCCAACGGGAGAAGATTACCGCCATCTCCGGCAATAAAACTATGCCCTACACTTTTGGGATCTTAACTGCGTACGCGCCCAGAATCGGTGACCAATCAATCCACGACACGCAGGGATCTTCAACATACAGTAGAATGCATCGAGGCTGCGCCTAGGAATAAACTTGTGGGGAGGTCATGTGATTGCCTCCCGTCGGCTAAGGGTTCCTTCACACGGCGCCACTGAGCAGCGCTTTGGAGTGGCGGATCTGCTGGCAAAGCATTGGTTTTAAATTAAGGTATTCAGGCTGCTTTGGCCCTTAGTTTGAACTCACGCCGTCAGCAGTGCAGAGGCGCGCCCGCGCCACCGCGAGGACTGTTATGAATAGGAGGCGGATTCTAATGAAATGTCATTTTTTCTTTTCACTTAAGAACAATGCCGTTCAGTATTGAAATTACTAAATAAATGCCAATCGTAACGAATTTCCGAATTTATAAATAATTTGGGCGCCAGGAAAAGGTTACACTTGAATTCCTGATTTCGATTTCTATCTTCGGATATATTACAAATAAATGTAAATCCCGCTAGCTCGGTCGACGGGTTCTTATGAAATAATTGTTGCTACTTACTTCGAACCAATTACTCAATCTGCCATCCTTTCGGAGTGGCGAGGAATCTGAAAATAATTCTAAAATGACTACTCTAGGTGTTGCACGTAATGGCTAATGAAAATCAACTTTGTTTCAAACTACGAATGATAATTTATTATGCATGCCAAAAGTTATCAGACTAACATTGATTATTACAATTTATCGTTAGGTCATGACCATTTATTCTTGTTATTGCTATAACAGCGTTATAGAACCTTTCATCCTTTCTTGCCTCTTCGCGCACACGTCGCTCGATGTCGCCACGTAGGGTAGAGATGGCTCTGGATATTGATTGGTGACACTGTAGTGTCTCTGACCGAATGGTTCTAGGTTCGAGTCTCGACGCTGACAGGATTTTCTACACTTGCTAAAAAGCTATTAAGCCACTGTCTGAAAGTGAACTCTAGAGACCAGTTACTTTGATCGGTAATTTTCGGTGGTTTCTCTGATTAACATCAGACGAATGCCGAAGCAATACCGTTAACAAACGGGCCACGGACCGTGAGCAATATTTTCTTTGTCTTCTTTGCCCTATCCTCACCCCTTACATTTACATTTACATGCATTAAACTTTCACAAATACCGGTTCCCTCTTGGTTGTAGATACCTGGTTGCGGAAAACCCGTTAGCCGACGGCGAAGGATTTCACCATTTAGCGATGGAAGATTGCCGCCATCTCCAGAGGGAAACATGTACTACACTTACGGGACTAATGACCTTATTTTACGAGCCGGAAATCACTAACCAATCTCTGGTGGTTTCTCCGATCAACACCAAGTGAATACCGGAGTAGTACCCTACCAAACGGACCACGGTCCGCACGCGATCTGTCCTTCCTCTTCCTTGTCCTCTCCTCTCCCCTTACACACACACTTACACTAATATGCACTACACTACCACATATTTTGGGAGACCGGTCGGGAGTTAGAGCTTGTCCCGGCTGGGGCGGTGTTCCGCTGGTGGGAGATTCCTGGTTAGGGGGATACCCCTTACTAGCCGACGGTTGGTTGACGCCGGATCTCGCCATCCAACGGAGGAAGATCACCGCCATCTCCCGAGAGAAAAAAACATGCACTACACTTACGGAACTAATGACCAAAGCCGTTGACGCACCCAGAAACACGAAAAAATCAATCAATAAAAAAAAACGTTCGCCTGTGACCCTTGGCTGTCCGGGTGGCGCCGCATCGTTGATTGAGGGGCCGACGTTTCGCCTGTCATGTCGCAGGCCTCCTCAGCTCAGTGCTGCGCGTCCAGTATTATGTACTATCCGGCCTGCGCGCTCGGGTGGGGCAGGCGCAGGACAGCCAAGGAGATGGACTCGGGCCGCAGAACCGGGAGCGGTGGCTCAGTGCATCACCTGATGTCACTGCAGTGCCTCTGACCGGAAGGTCCTAGGTTCGACACGCTAGCTTGTCTGGAGGAGAATTCTGGCGGCCGGCTGCTCTGATGGATAGTTTTCCATGGTTTTTTCGATCACCACCCGGTGAATGCCGCAGCAGTACTCTAACAAACGGGCCACTACCGCGCGCGATGTTTCCTTCCTCATCCTTGTCCTGTCCTCACACTTTACACACACATTTACACTAACATGCACTACACTACCACAAGCCGGGAGCCGGTCGGGAGCTTACAGCTTGTTCCGGCCGGGACGGTGCCCTGTTGGTGGGAGATACCTGGCTGGGGAAAACGCTACTAACCGACGGTAGGTCGGCACCAGATCTCGCCATCCAGCGGGGGTAGATCACCGCCACCTCCCGATGAAAAAACATGCACTACACTTACGGAACTAATGACCTTAGTAGTTGACGCGTCCGGAATCACTAATAGTCAGTCAATCGAGCCTCGGAAGCTTACGTTTACGTACGCGGGCGGAAGTGACCTTAGCATTTGACGCGCCCGGAATCACTACTTAATCAATGAATCACATTTAAGTACATTAATATTAAATGGTAAATGTACTAAAACACTTGTATGCATCTAGGCCGAAAGGGAAAGCTTTTTCGACTCGAAATTTTGATAATCTTCCAAAGAATATTTACTTTTCACCCAAAATACTGTGCTATTATGAAATGTAATGTGACGATAATAATATAAAATTACCTGTCAGCTAGTGTTCTGGTGCCAGAGAATAGACGCGTTGTTTCTTCACAATTCATTATTAATATAAACAAACCTCCTACATCCAAAACAGTTTTACAAACAATCATAGGAAGGTGATCCTTAAATTGATTCTGGTCAATTATTGACACAAGAGTACATACTGAAGCAGATGTATTCATTGCAATTTGTAATAAAATCCCGAACATTGGTGGACCATGCACTCGATTTAACGCAGTAATCACATCAGAGATTTGTGCATAAACCTGTCGCAAAACAAACAATCTTGTAGCACGACTGACTAGGTCATGTTTCAGTGATGATGTCATCCACGGTCTTTCTTGTTTCTTGATTCGAGGGGATTTAATATTCACAGCAGAATATGATTTATTAATATCCACCAGTTTAGTAAATTCCGTGTGCAGAGTAAGAATACAATTTTTAATGAGATAAGACCACCAAATAAATGAAATAACCACAACGTGAGCAAGCAACTGACATAAGTTCAGTATGTAAAACGATATGTTGACCTTGATAAATCCTCTTAATTCCAATAATAGACCTGTGAAAAGACTTGTCGAATAAAGCAATATCAATCCAAACGAATATTTTTTACACCTTTTTAGAAGGTCCTTTGGATTTCTACATAAAATATGCATATGTTTTTCCAATTTCCAACAAATGTCATCCATTGATTTTATTTTGCTTAGCGTACTATATGCCAGTGTAATGAACGCTGATGCAAAAGTTACAAAGATAGCAGCTGAGAAAGCTAACTCTGGAACTAATGCCTTGGAGTGGGTACTTAATATGTGTCTGATAAACACACGTGCGAATTGTTTCATTGTCCACAGAAGAAGGCAACTCAGAACCAAGGAATAAATGTAAGATATTGTATGTATGAATTTCTGTATAAAAAGTTTACATTGACACCTTGAACTACCGAAGTTTCTTAAACTTACTAGACGACATGTCCAAAATATGAAACACGCGCTTTGCCAAACGTCATTGGCATAAAAAAATCTGGTCATTATTGTTAAACAGCAGTTACAGTTGAGAAACTGTAATAGAAATTTCTATAGTGATGAGTTTAATAAGATCTACAACGTATTTCGTCTAACAAAAATTACTGCTATTTTTTTCGAGCATTCACGAGAAACTTAAACATTGTACTACATGCTTCCTCGAGAATGATGACTCATAACCAATAAATCCGCGATATTGCAATGATCACATAACAAATTAACAAAAAATAGTATAAAGAAGAATGATAAAATTTCCTAAGAAGAAGTTGAAAAAAATGAAAAAGGAAAGTAAACTTCATGCCAATGAACACAGTCTAAATACGTTTCAGAACCGCAAGAAATGTGAAGAATTCAAAGCCAATGTAAACAGGAACATTTAATGTCTTCCAGTAAGCAATTTTGTGAATTAATGTGTCCTTTTCTTTTTCTGTTAGATCAAAATGAAAACAAATGTCATGAAAGCTGAAAATCATTTTCTTAATTGTCATCATTCGAAGTTTTCATAAAGCAATCATTTTCATAGCGTATACATTTTATGAATGAGAAATCTGTGCTCATCTCAGAACTCATGCAGAAATCCATTATGGAGAAGATAATCAAAAGTAATCCTTTCCAGAAATTATTTATTAAAAAGCGTTGGAATGTTATGGTGTGTTTATGTCTGTACACGTTCAACAAACAAAAATGTTTCGAGGATATTTTCCTTGTCGTCAAATTGTGAATGACATTTAATCGACAAAAGTGTTGCTTCTGAATGAATGGAAACTAAATTTTTATTTAAATGAAAAGAAAGAAGACTCACAATAAATAATGACAAGATGATGATATTAAGTGATTACCTCTCTCATCGACATAGTTAATAGTGAAATAAATGACTATAAATTTTCAGAGTTTTGTTAATACAAATAAATTGAATTAATAGGGAGGCAGTAGAATATTTTATTAGAGATTACATATTGTAGAAATTGTACCATGCATTACTGAATATTTGTGAACTGTGTGTGAAAAGAGCTTGATAAATTCAAAGGAGCAGTTGTGTTTTTAAATTTTGTTGTGCTTCATTAGGTTCACTAGTACAACAAACGTTATTACGTAAATTATTTAATTTATTATATTCTCGTAGATATCATCGTACTGCATAATAATTTCAACCCTCAAATACTATTTTACAGAATAAGAGTTATCGAAAAATGTAATAAAACTGACTGAAACATAAATTACATGACTGTGGATTATTTCCATTGTGCCATTAGCCGTCACTGGTGAGGACAAATTTGAGAGTAAGATTACAATGAAACTTTATGCCAGAAATGTATACATTTTACTGCCCCTTATCAACATGAACACACTACTGTACACTCTACTGATGTAGTATTGAATGAATTAACGTATATTATTAAACATTTTCCTAATTTAAAACTTCTCTTCATAATATGTTCTGAGGAATAATGATAATATGTTCTTGATAATATGTTCATACAATAACCTTGAATTATAAATTGAGCCGTCGAAAGTAAAAGTGGTGTAAGTAAAAAATCAGTTTCTGAAAAATTACGTGTCAATGAAACACGCTGTAAAACTATAATGCTTAAAAATAAATGAAATAATGTGTTATGAACGTGTTAAACAGATATTCTTATAACTTACAGCAGAAATTTTAGGCTGAAACACTGCTTATTAATCAAGTCATTAACTATTTTGTTGACTTACCCCACTTTTGCGCATGCCGTTTCTGAAAACTAACAGTTACATTCAAAGAATTGGCATGCATAATATTCGTCTACGATAGTTTTGCCATGGAAAATAGGGAAATAGAGTGAAATTAATGCTAAATATAAAAGACCAATTTATACATTTTATATACACACTACGTTTTCATGGCGTAATCGCAGGAAGAGTAGTCTGGACTTTTTTTCGAACTGGAGGTTGACCGACCTGGAGGGTTTTTGGGAGGGTGACGAAAAACTATCACTTGAATTTCTGCAAGAAACGACTAGGCAAGCTCTGTGGTCATGTATGGTATTGTATTCATATGGCCAACACAATTACAGCACTCTTGCAGAAATTCACGTGGGAGGTTCTCGGACATTCTCTATTCAGTACAAACCTCTCTCCTTGCAATTACGCCATTTTCGGTCCCCAAAAAAGACTGTGAGGTGCAAAGGATTCTTCGAGACCTGACGGTGACAGGTTTTTCGACACTAGCTTTTCAGCTAGGTCGAATTCAGTCGCTGTCTGGAGGAGAATTCTAGCGTCCGAATCCTCTGATCGGTAGTTTTCCGTGGTTTCTCCGATCAGCACCAGGCGAATGCCGGAGCAGTACCCTACCAAACGGGCCACCGACCGCGCGCGATCTGTCCTTTCCTTTCCTTGTTATATCCTCTCCCCTTCCACACACACACACACTTAGACTACCATGCACTACACTACCACATATTCCGGGAGACCGGCCGGGAGCTTCGAGCTTGTCCCGGCTGGGGTGGGGGCTGGTTACGGGGAAACCCCACTAGCCGACGGTAGGTCGGCGCCGGATCTCACCATCCAGCGGCGGAAGATCACCACCAACTCCCGAGAAAAAAAACATGCACTACACTAACGGGACTAATGACCAAAGCCGTTGACGTGCCCGGAAACACGAAAAAATCAATCGATCAATACAAAGGATTCACCTCGGACGACGACTTCCAGCAGTACGTGCGGAACTGATTCACAACGCGCCCGGAAACCATCGAATCCCAGTGTTCCGGAGCAGAGGAAAGCTCACCTGGCAGCGTTGGCGTAAAAGTTAGCTTATCGCGCTGTTGTACCGAAGTTCGTGGGTTCAAACCCGATCGAAACCGTGGATTTTTAAGGGCGAAAAAAATCTTTCGTACGCTCTCCTTCGGAAGGGAAGTAAAGCCGGCTGTCCCATGTTAGTAGATTTGCATGCAAATTGACTGCATGTAAAAGATCCTCAAGTCTAAATGATGCCTCTGAGCTAAATTCAAATCGCCTGTTCCGTTCTTCATCTTTCTCCCATGGTTGGTGAAAGGAGCGTAGCGAAATTTGCGTGGTCAGACGGAAGAGCAGGCCTCATAGCCTGAGTCTCGCCACGTAAAATAAAGCATTGGTTAATTCATTCACCTGTTAGGCTCCGGCGCTGGCCTGCAGCATGACGACGACGTAGGTGGTGGCGGTGGCGGCGACGGCGGTGAGCAGCGAGCGCCCCACGGGGAAGAAGCCGGCGGCGGAGAAGGCCCCGCGCCCCGCGCCGCCCTCGGCCTGCCGCCCCAGCGCCCGCAGCTCCGCCCCCACCGCGTCCTCCTCGCCCGCGCCCGGCCCCGCCGCCCGCCCGCGGGGCGGTCCGCGCTCCAGCAGCAGCCTACGGGCACGCCAGAAAGGTCACTTTAAAAGTAGAATTCAAATCTTCCGTTAACCATCCTAGGACGGTAATTTTTTGGGGAAAATTTATGTTGTTTCAATATAAGATGGAAATATGGGCATCTTTTGCAACAGGCGCGCTCCAGCAGCAGCCTGCGGTCACGCCAGGCAGGTCACGTTAAAAGTAGAATTCAAATCTGTTAACCATCCTAGGACGGTAATTACTTTTTTGCGAAATTTATGTTGCTTCCATATAAGATGGAGTTATTGGAGTGTTTTGCAACAAGCGTGCTCCAGCAGCAGCCTGCGGGCACGCCAAGAATCTCCAATTAAAAGTAGAATTCAAAACTTCCATTAACAATTCTAGGACGGTATTCATTTTTTTGCAAAATTTATGTTGTTTTCATATAATATGAAATTACTGGTATCTTCTGCAACAGAGAAAAATGCTAAATAAATTCTTGATAATTAAGGAGCACTTTCAGGGGGTGTGACATTTACGTCATGCTAGTCCTTTGCACTACTATTTTGTTCAGGAAGCTGACGGGAAATGATATAACACATTTTATACTTAATAAGAAAGTTGTTTACTATTATTAAAAAGTTTAAAGAATTTGAATTGAACTTATAAGTATTCTAAAATGATCCTGATATAATCTTTGGCCAAGGGAATCATTTCTAATACCCGCTGAAATTTTGGGGCTTGGGAGGCTACTCCTATCGGTGACTGTGTGGGAGTTTTGTAACGTGTTATGTAGATCTGCACGATTTCCCTACAGAAAATACGTTTAGTGACAAAATTACCAGCATTGTTATATAGATTCCAAGCATTGTTGACCGCGATGTCGAGAATTCAATTACACAACGCCCCAAACCATTTCTTTCTTCCAATATAACAATGCCTCAAAAATATGTATGTATGTATATATAAGAAAAAGTAGTGCAAAGGAACGTAGCGTAACGTATATGTAACGTCAAAATTCAGGTCGTGAAATTAGAGAAAAAAAAATACTTTTTTCAATGTTACTGTTCAGTGTATTGCAAAATAACTAATTTTACATACGGAAACAATTAAAAAATTGGATTGGTTTTTGGAGAAAACATTCTTTTTATAAGTTGCATTAACTTCAACCCGAAATTACTTGAAAAACACTAAAATTATCAAAAAGTTCGTCATGACCTTTTCATAGAACTGATTTTTAAAGAAGATTTTCGTTAAGGCAAAAACTCTATCTCCAATTATGTAGTGTTGAAAAGTAAACTTTTTGCAATTTTCTAAGATATGGAGATTTTACATAGTATAAAAAAAGAGCCGATAGTCAAAATGAATATTTTGACGGTCCTAAAAGACTATAACATTTATTCTAAGACAAAAGTATATAAATATTTTGTTAAAATTTCACATACATTGTATTATAAAGATATTACAAACCTCAACGGCATAATTTTAGAAATGGATTTCATTAGGTGCAGAAAACTCTTGGAAAAAATTATTGAGACATCGCACCAACAACTTCGGGCGTCATTTTCAAAATCTCCTGTACTTACCTCAATAACTACTGTGTCACTGCTACGTGCGTTAGCATAGGCAGCATTGCAGTCCTTTAAATGTCTTTAAAAATTTAACTCTAAAATTGCATTGAAAAATATCGTTTTATTCTATTTTTGTGTGGACAATTTGAATGCTCGTTCTGCAATATACAAATGAATAAATATTATGTTAAGAAAAACATAACAAAAATTAAATGAGCTAAACATATTTCTTTAAACACTAGAATGTATTCCAACTATGAATAAAAAGTTAAAGTAAAGGTAATTATATTGAAAACAAAATGCTAATTTCGTTTTCAATGAAATGTTATTTTATGTCAATAAATTATTGGTTTTAATTGGTGGTAATTCGCGCACAATCATCATTTTTCTTCTTTGGGGAATGGCAATACTTCGAGAATGCGACGCCAGTATCAGAAACATTTCCCAATACAAAGATTGACAGGTCGAAAGGCATTTGATAGAATCCAACGCCACTAGTATGAACCCACGTAACAGTCAAACTGTACTTATTGAGTCATGTAGAGATCATTGCAATAATTATGTTATTCTGCACCCAATGGGATCCATTTCTGAAGTTGTACCGTTTAGGTTTTTTAACAACCGTATAGTACATTGTTTGTAAAATATGTAACGCTATTTTTTTAGAGGTGTCTTAGAATAAATCTAGGAAATGTAGGTGATGAAGATGATCACTTTTTGTCAATGGACATGTGGCGAAAATTTCATTTAACGAGGTTGGTAGGGACGTTATTATGCAATGATGTGTCATGTCGAAGAGATTTGGCGTACCTGGCGAACACCAACACATCATGACCTAATAATTGATGATTACCTAACAATGATACATGATTGTCTAATGATGTCTAATGATGATATATGATTACGTAATAATCAGGGGCAAATATCACGTGACTAACTTCGTTTCCCGCCGTGCGTTGGTCGACGGATGGGTGCCGCACCTACCTTTCATTTTGTTATTTATAATGCAAACCATAATAAAAAATAGTTCTCTGAACCTACATCTAGCTTCGTAACACTCTACCTCCCATGTATTTCTCGTACGACTATGAAGTTTCGCGAGCATTTGCAAATTCAGTTGCTAGAAAATTGTTGGAATCCGTCAACAATACCATATCGAATTTTTGGTCGGAAAGTGAGCTTTTAAGCTTATTTTGAGCCGTAACTCTGCAGAAATGAGCGTTATGTCTATTAGCGCTTTTCAAATGATGGTTAAGACTGCTATAAATGGAGAGGAGATTCAGACAATTGGGTACCTGAAAATGGGATGTCTGCGTTGAAGGATGTCCGGATGGATGTCTGTCTAGATGAATCGATATACGTATTTTGCATAACTGTATCATTGGTAAATAAGTCAGAAATAATATCTTGTTGTGCCATTCCAGAGATCACGAAGATATTTTAATGTTTGGGAGTATATTACTTGAAGCCCCTGTGGCATTTTTAAACATTCAGAAAACTGGCTGAAAATTTGGATCTTGACGTTTTTTGGTCAATTAGAAGCAAATTTATGAATTGGCAAGATATAGCTCCGATCTTCTTTAAAAACTTCTATGTTTAGAAAATTACATGTATATTTATCATTATTAAAACACTATGGGATTTCATTAAAATAGCGATTTGAGTTTTTTGTAAAAACAAATTTTGTGATTTTGCTTAAAAGGAAGGGAGTGGGCCCCAATTGTGTTATACACAGACCTTTTTTTCCAATTTTTATAGTTTAAATCTCAAATTTTAATAAAATCGTAAAATTAATGCAATGAAAGCTTATCTTTTGTCATTTGTTACATCTTTTGTTTTGCAAGTTTCACTCTATCGTAGTCTTGCCACATGACGCAGGCAAGTGGAAAACTACGATAGGTGAGTTTATAGTTATGATTACGAAAGCAAACATGCAACAGAAATTGCGTATCTTATTCACACTGAAGATACTACATTTTTAATACCAAGTATGTGAAGGTTTCATTAAGAATTTTCAACTGTAATATGTCTGAATAATCCCTCTGTGTGATCCGCTAACCGGTTCATTTATTCTAACAATAAGAGTATTTTACTGAAAACAATGCTACTGATGCATTGCGTCAAGAATGATTAAATATACAATACTCAATGTTCAGCATTCGTCTGACACGTGAATGTTCAAACAAATTTAGTGATAATAGTTGCGCATATATGAGGTGCTTTACGTTTAAAACAGCAGAATTTATTTGTCATAGATCTCTACAAAATACATGTACAGATCGTGGTAAATTAAAAAATTAATTACATTTTCGGAAACAATTTTAACTTTACATTCGCAATGAATAGTTATTGATTTTTCCGAGAATTTCTAAACCTTTTTCATTTTATTAGTCTTCAAGACTTTTACTGAATGATACAATTCGTATGAAACAATATTTCGGGGCTTGTTTCCGTGTAGTAAATATGAAGAACTTATCTCACTTTTCCCCAGTAATATCCCATATATATCTAATTTCCAGCGTTGATCCTTGCTGCTTGAAATTTTAAGAAGTGTCTCAAAACTTTAAGACATTTTTAACCATATTGATGCTTATGGCTGGGAGGTTTTCTGCATAACTTAATTCAATTGAAGATCTTTAAATTATATCCACCACACTTTTTTAAAAAGAGTAATTGTTGAATAATTAATTTAAGAAAAGTTTGGGTTCACCGCGCATTACTGCTATTCCTTTACTTTCTCGCAAAAGAATAGCACGGGTCTTAATTCCTCTGATCTCTCTGAATATTCAAAATTTGTAAATTTATAAATAATGCGAGAATGCATGTGCTGTTGAACCATCAGTAGTTTGCTATGCAAGCGTTACGTTCACCGTCGATTATCCTGATGGTAATTTATATGTATTACAATGTTAAGTTTTTTTAGGTCGCTTCTTAACAACTTGGTCATATAGCGACACTTTGATTTGTTTCAACTAGCGGGAACTGTAGGAAGAACACGTAAGGACAACACATCTCACACAAACATCCTTGCTCGAGGCGAGCTACGAACCCGTAACTCTTCGACTGGAGGCAGCTACGGCCCTTCAACCTTAGCGACTTGTGCGCTCCAGGCCGGCTTAGTTTAAATTAAGTTTAAGATATCTGAATTCAACTAAACAAGGAAATCTATTTTCTATTTTTGAAACTGATTAGCTTTTATTCAGATAATCATCCGTGTTGATCACTCCCACCTTTTGTGGTTTTCTCAGAAATCAAAACCCTTCTAAACATTGCACCCTGTCTGCCAACACTTCCCTTGTGAGGATCACATCAGTTTCCTTACGATGTCCCTGGTCGGCATTCCAGCTCACCACTCCAGTACATGTGACCGGGAGCGGTAGCTCAGTACAACTGATGTCACTGCAGCGCCTCTGACCGGGAGGGCCTAGGTTCGAGTCCTGACAGCGGCAGGATTTTCGACACTAGCTTTTCAGCTAGGTCGAATTCAGTCGCTGTCTGGAGGAGAATTCTAGCGGCCGGCTGCTCTGATCGGTAGTTTTCCGTGGTTTCTCCGATCAACACCAGGTGAAGGCCGGAGCAGTACCCTACCAAACGGGCCACGGACCGCGGGCGATCTGTCCTTCCTCTTCCTTGTCCTATCCTCTCCCCTTACACACACACTCACACTAACATGCACTACACTACCACATATTCCGGGAGACCGGTCGGGAGCTTAGAGCTTCTCCCGGCTGGGGCGGTGCCCCGCTGGTGGGAGAGTCCTGGTTAGGGGGAAACCCCACTAACCAGCACATGCACATGAAAAAACATGCACTACACTAATGGGACTAATGACCAGAGCGGTTGACGCGCCCGGAAACACGAAAAATCCATCCATCCATCAATCAATCAATCAATCCAGTACCTGTGGGTGAGCGGGGCGGTGGCGGTGAGGTTCTCAGTGACGCCGCCGCAGCTGGTGGCCAGCGCTACCAGCCCCACCACGTTCACAACCACCTTCACCGTCGCCACCCCTATGCGTTGCGTGCCGTGGATGTCCCTCTGGATCCACGTCAGCGCTAGGAACATCACCACCGCCACGTTCACCAGCACCTGCGCACACACGACTCTCGTTCAAAGCGCACTCCACCCGCGCAGGTGGCTCAGGGCATCAATTAATGTTACTGTGACTGGGTCGTAGGGTTCAAATCACGACAATGGCAGGATTTTCGACATTAGCTACATAGCTAGGTCCAATTCAGCCGCTGTCTGGAGGAGAATTTTAGCGGCTAGCTGCTCTGATGGTATTTTTTTCCTGGTTTCTCCGATCATCACCAAGCGAATGCCGGAGCAGTACCCTAACAAACGGGACGCGGATCTCGCCCGATCTTTCCTTCCTCTTCTTTGTCCTGTCAACCTCACTCCTTACTTACTCTCACAATCACTACACAATCACATGTGTCGGGAGACCCGCCGGGAGGTCAGAGCTTGTCCCGGATGGGACGGTGTACCGCTGGCGGGAGATACCTGGTTGGGGAAATTCCATTAGCCGACATGTAGGTCGGCGCCAGTTCTAGCCATCCAGCGGGAGAACAACGCCATCTTCCGCGATAAAACATGCACTTCACTTACGGGTCGTTAGCAGTTGTCGTTAGCAGTTGATGTGCCCGCAAACAATAATCAACCAACCAAATTTCCGTTATTAGACAGGTTGTGAAATTTATCAAATGTACGTCTGAAGCGCTCGTCTGACCACTTCATCTAAGTGACGTAGAATATTTAATGTCTTTTATTTCTGTATTTGAACATATTTTAGAAAGAATACGTAGTTTTCGAGTTATAAGTGAAAAAATGTAATAAGAGCATTTGTTTGCAGATCTTTTGCAGTATTTTTCGGAACGAACAACAATTACGACGGGACAAAGTTGAAATTCCAATTTAGTACCCCCCTCCCCCAAAACGTAACGACCGATAGATATTTTGTCTGTGTAATTACTTTCGATCAAGTGGAAGCATTATGGTATAGAATTTGCGGAAGGCAAAATGGATTTGCGGTGGGTTTTCTTGAACTTTACCCACTTTCTCTCCATATTTTTCTACTATTGCTCCATCATTCAAGTCATATCAGATCAACGTTCAAACTTCGAATCAGTCACAAATTTCCCTAAGGTCAAATGGCTTAGGAATTGGGATTTTAATTAACAAGTAGTGCTACAATAGCACATATTTTCTCTTATTATTAAGTTATGGAATGTTATAATATTGCAACATCTCTCTCCGCCATTACTTTAAAACTCTTAACCATATACAAACAGAAGAGTTTCGAAAAATATACAATAATTACTTATTTAAAACTCAGTCTTGGTCACCAATGTGTGGATGACAACAGAATCTTACAATTTACCAGTATTTGAGAAACTTAAGAAAATTCTCACAAATAAAAGCGTGTTTTTACATGTGCTTACGCGTTGAATCGTAACTGTTTATTTCCCCAGTTGCAGAATTTATTATTTATTTTTCTTTTGGCCCCCGCGAGACATTTTGGAAGTTCGTCAGCTACATCTCGAATTTTTTCTTGTTACAATGTGCCTTGATCAATGAAAGTGGACCTACGAATATGGATAATTTTTGTTACTCTTCTCTATAGGCGGAATGGTAGAGGAATGATGAAAGTAGTATCCCCTGTATCCTGTAATCCGACGTATAGCATTCATACGTGGTCATGACAGCTCATCTGAGAAGCTTACCTAGTACCTCTTAGCCGGTATGGGATACTTACATATTCTTAACACGTGCAAGCTCCCAGAACCGAGCTTGGTAGAGTTTAGTGGGAGTTTTATTTACATCCCCAGTTACCATAAATAACCTCTCTTGACATTCTCGCGCTAGTGAATCAATTCCTCCAAATCAGTCACGAAAAAGTATAAGTCACAACATAGAGGAAAATTTCTAATGCAAATAATTTTTACTAGTTAATAGTAACAATTCTTACAAAAGTTGTCAAATACCTCTCACTCCGTTAATATGGGCATTTCCATCTATTTGTTTGCATTATTAAAATTGTGAGCGTAAATGCTTCAAATGGTTTCAAATGAACTTTTTTGAGAACTCAATAGATTCCTGTGAAGAAGAGCTTCAAATTTTGCATTTACAGTCATGCTTAATTGCCATTTTCTTAAAAAGCCTTTCAAATTTTTCAATGAAAATTTCTGTTTGATGATTTTTTAATGATTTCTGTTTAGGGCGAGTTTTCAGTCTTCTCTATAATTATTGAAGTAGTATTTTGGTTATACAACTAGGAAAGCAAAAAGTTGAGAAAATGTCAAAACAATGTACTTTAGGCGACGACGAAACCTTAAAGCCAGACCACACCAAGGAAATTAGAAAACTATACAACGAGAAAGTCTGTGCCATTCTGTAGCACCTTTAGTTTTCTCTTAATTTAGCAACTGGATTTATCCACTTTCTTGTGTTCACGTCCCGACGATTTTTTCTGTCGAAAAGCGGCCATTTTTTTCGCGCCGCGTTACATAACTTTCTCTATGCTACATATATTACTCCGTATATACGTACGTATACGAGAAACTAATAAGGGAAAGGGAAATTACCACCTGAAAGATGAAACCTGCCGAAGTCTTGTACCTGCAGTAGTTGAAATAGCAGAGGCATTCCGTAGACTGCGTTCAAGTCCTCGACGGCGTCACAGGCCAGCATGTGCACTTGGCGCAAAATCATGATTTCCTCCACCAATTCGTCCTCCTCTTGGTGCATATTTTTCATGTGTTGGTCCACCGGCAACGAAGGCCGGACGGTGTTGCTGATCTTTGTTTGCAAAAAAAGCTGCTGCGAATCGAGGATGCGGTTCCCATTACTTTTTTCTTGAAACAAATCACACTCGGTTAAACCAACTTTATCTACCAATCTATTATTTAATATTGTAGCTAAGTCCTTTATTAGCAGAGCCCACCATACCAGAGAAAAATTTACCATTGATAAAATCACGAGAGTAATAGTGTGGATACACACACTCAATAATCCTCCATAACTTTCAATAGTGTTGAACACAAATCCCATTACCGTCGCTATAAATAGAATGTTTATAGAAATCAACATGAATGACCTTATCTTGAGCTTGTGGTACAGTTGAGAATTTTTACATTCCAGCACTTCATCGATCTCGTTTATCTTTTCAAAAAAGCTGTTCATAATCGGATAGCAATCTGGTCGCAATGAAGCACCTAGTGCCACTAGTGATGCTACAAATGTAACTAGACCATCTGCTACATGTAGCATGACAATATATTTGGGAATATTTAATGTAGAGAAAGAAGAGAACATCAAATAAAACGTTTGTCCTCCAAACATCATGAGGGCAATATCGAAGAGAAAAGTGTAAACAATTACAACGATTCTAGTAGGGCTTCTTAAAGCTTTGTTCCTTCTCGTGGCAAATGCTGTGAGATGCTGAAGGCCAGCCAGTCTGCAGACCCAAAACAGGGAGGAGGCACTGGTTAAAGCTTCTCCTGGTTCGAAGTGGTTGTCCATCTTGTTTTGGAGTGATTTAACGACGCCTCAATGGGAGATGGTTGCAATGCAAGTTGATTTACAATTCAGTTCTAATTGATTCAAGATTAACCCAAAGTCTCCAATTGAAACTGAAAATCTGTTGCGTTTTTGACTCTCAGCGTGTACGTGAAACTCAGTTTTTCCTTGGATTAAACCAATCAGCAAATGGTCTCAGGATATGCAGACGTAATGATTAGTTCTCTAATATTTGATATGTTCATTTTCGCACTTTACTCATACTTTTCAGCAATGTTCTTGCTCATCAACCCTTACACTACATCTTGCGAAATCGCATTAAGAAAGTCAAAAGCTATATATTTTCTTTTACAGTACCGTCCTTCGTCCATCCTTTCATTAAAACTGGTGATCGATCCAATCAAGTTGAGTGCTCATGAAAAAATAACAAAGTCCTCCTTCAAGCAGTTTTCCATTGTACTTATAAAGTGACAAATGATTGCATGTTTACTTTTTAAAGAAAATAAACAGCAAACAACAACAGGTAAATACATTTATCCTTTTAATCAAGATTTTCTTCAAGATATAGTTGTGATAATAGTTTATGAATAATATCTAGAAATGATTAACAATACAGATGTTTTCAAAATTACAACGGTTTGAAAGATAGAAAAAACGACAAAGTTCTGTTTGCAAAGTAATATTGTCAATATGTGACGTTACCCCTCTTTTTTTTGAAAGTTCAATTTTTTGCGATGAATTATTTGCTTTTCACTCAAAATTGAAGGATGTGTTACAAAATAAGTCTTTTATTAATCTTAGTCATGTGAAATGCATATTTTGATTATTGTATTAATTCTGGAGCAATGTAATAATTTAGGTATTAATTATATTTAAAATTTTCATATATGCCAGAAACATAATATGATATTATGATATGTTTGCATGTGCACAGCCAACTTAAGTCGAAACAATTCCTCTTGAGAAATGAAAGAAAATGAAAGAAGAATGAAAGAAATCTTAGAGGATCTCCGAAAACAGGATTCGCTCAAACATATATTAAGCGACCGGTGTCGGTTCCATGAAATATGGTATTTTAGAGACTTGGTGGCTAAGTGGAGGGTTTCTTTTTTTATTTACAAACATTATCGGTTATTAGTAACCATCATGGGACAATTTTTTCATGAAATAATTTTATAAACATTTTCATGAAATAGTATACATATACAAATCATTAAAAATGATACATTTTGACGAAGCCTTACATCTACTTATTTGCCTTTTAATCTTCATTGATGCATTTATACTGCTCAATTAAAGCTGTGTAGAATGGTCATTCAAACTGTACAAAATTATAGTACTGAAATATTGCTGCTTCATGATTTGCATGCACAATAATATTCCCATTTCATCACATTGTTACAGATATTGCATTTTTTCTACATTCTTTAAAGGAGGATTATTACAATCTGTATAAGGTCGCCTTAGGTTCTTTTTGCTGATTTGACCTATTTTGTTATATTCAATAAATAGTGACGTCACGTAGGTATCAATTCTGGTAAACTGTAGCAAGATTTTTATTTCTCTTCTCCAGCAGAGTTTGGGAGCATTTTGTTACAAAATTTCTTCTTTCGCAAAAAAAAAAAAAAAAAAAAAAAAATTTGATACTCTTTCTTCAACTTCTAGACTTATTTTATACTCATTTATTTATATACAATACATTATTATATTGTCAATGATTGCTATTTGATATTTAGACATGGATGCAGCCTCTTCGCTGTGGTCTTGGAGGTTGTGGAATTAATGTTATTTTGGAAGAAATGCTCATGGACTTTTGTGTAAATGGTATAAATAATAATGGTTGCGTAAAGAATGACATTTCTGCAAATCTAGAGGGATGATCTAACAAATACGTAGAATATTCCGCAATGAACATTTATAAGGAATAGATTTTGAATTTGATTATTGATTGATCGGTGAATTACGGCGCGGCAATTGCTGTATTATTAGTCTTGTTCGATTTTTGCATATTGTATCTCGGGAGGTACTGATGTTCTACTTCCGCTAAAACGTGATATCAGACGCCGATCTACACGTCATCTAACGCGGTCTTCTCCCTCCAGGAATCTCCTCCCAGAATCACCGCCCCAGCAGGGACGAACTCTTAAGCGTTCTATTGGGCTCCTTACATGTATGGAACGTATGTCTTACACGTGTAATACACGTAAGTGTGTGTGAATCGAGAGGTGGAATCAAGGATGAGGAAGGGAAGATCGCGTGCACCCGTTTGATAGGATACTGCTCCAGCACTTGCTTGGTATTGGTTAGAGAAATCCCGAAACATTGCACCGTTGTAGTGGCTCAGGCATCAATTGATGTCTCTGCAGTGTCTCTGTTCGGGAAGTCCTAGGGATGTGTCTCTAGTTCCAACGTTGGTGGCAGGATGTTCAACATTAGATGCATAGCTACGTCGAAATCAGACGCTGTATGGAGGAGAATTCTAACGGCCGACTGCTCTGATCGATATTTTTCCGTGATTTCTCTGATCATCACCAGGAGAATGCCGGAGCTGTACCACGGACCGCGCGCGATCTTTCATTCCTCTTCCATCTCATATTCTCTCCCTCCACTTAGACACACACTTACATGCATTTCACTACCAGACATGTCAGGAGAAGTGGAGGTCTTAGAACGTGCTCCAGATGGGGCGGTGCCCTTCTGGTGGGAGATACCTGGTAGATGTAATCCCACTAGTCAACGTTTAAATCAGTGCCGATCTCACCCTCCAACGGAGAGAGATTACCGCCACCACCACACAAAAATTACACATGAACGGCACTTTCTTAATGACCTTATCAGGCGCCTGGAATCATAAATCAATCCACGTGGATACCGATTGCTCTTCGGCTACGTATTTGCTGACGTTCCGAAACATCTATGTGTGTCTACAGGCCAACATGTGCCCGCACGACCCCAAAAGGTACGAGAACTCAAGCGCTTATGTAGAAAGCAGTTCTCATCTACAGAGAGGGTTAGTCCTCAGTCCTAAACGCAAAACGATTGCCGACAGCGATCAATAACGAATTACTCGCCCATATCTGAAATCGTGACATCGGAAATGACATTACTGGTTTCATTTGGAAAGATTACACAGTCGTTTACCGGTACAGTACTGGCGGCGGTCTGGCTTGGTCGGGTACAGCATTCAATGCCAAAGTTTAATACGCAGGAGATTTAAGAAATGACGACGTATAGCCGGAGGCTGAGGCGAATAGCATTTTGAATGAATTCAGAGATGAAATTTACAATTAAGACCGCATTAGGCATTAGCGGTAATAAATCGTCATCCAACAAACTACGAAAAGTGGGTGGAGTATTTTGTGTAAATGTAGGTGGGGCAGTTGCACTCAAGTGAATATTACATATCTGTCTCATTTATTTATTATTCGTAAACGGAAATCAAATCTTATAAAAAATCGATATCGTCATATATAAACATACAGAATGTGTATATACATGCTGGGTGTCCCGGGAGAAAACGTCGAAAATTGGAAATAAGCTCTTAATACAATTTTAAGCATATTTTGTCGATTTAACTACTTGGATTTTCTGAATGGTGCAACCACAATAAGCACTCAAAAGTTGGTTTGAAATAACGCTTGGTCTGAAAGAAAAAAATTAACCTAGAAATCAAAAAGCATTCGAATTGTATAAATTGGGTTCTTTTTTTATTTCTGGATTAATTTTTCTTCCTAACAAATAAATTTATTTCTTTTGTGAATAATAAACAATTTATAAGATTCTGGAGCGTTTCTATTCTTCTGCAACGCAAATTTTTGCTTAGAAAGCAATTTTTCAAAGCAACTTTGGAGTGTTTATTGCGGCTGAACAATTCAGATTGATTGATTGATTGATTTTTCGTGTTTTCGTTTCGTGTTTTTGGACCAAAGCAGACTGCTTTGGTCATTAGTCCCGGTAGTGTAGTGCATGTTTCCCCCCAGGAGATGCTGTGATCTTCCCCCACTGGATGGCGTTATCCGGCGCCGACCTACCGTCGGCTAGTGGGGCCCTTACCAGAACTCTCCCACCAGCGGGGCACCGCCCCAGCTGGGACAAGCTCTAACTTTCCGACCGGTCTCCCGGAATATGTGGTAGTGTAGGGCATGTTAGTGTGAGTGTGTGTGTGTTTGTAAGGGGAGAGGATAGGACAAGGAAGAGGAAGGAAAGATCGCGCGCGGTCCGTGGCCCATTTGGTTGGGTACTGCTCCGGCATTCGCCTGGTGTTGATCACGGAAAATTACCGATCAGACCAGCCAGCCACTAGAATTCTCCTCCCGACAGCGACTGAATTCGACCTAGCTGAAAAGCTAGTGTCGAAAATCCTGTCGCCGTCAGGACTCGAACCTAGGACCTCCCGGTCAGAGGCGCTGCAGAGACATCAGTTGATGCACTGCGATACCGCTCTCAGACTGAACCATTCAGAATATCTATCCTTCTCAAATAATCCAATCCACTGTACTCGTAGCTAGAAAACGGATTTATATCATACTGGATCTAGTCAATTTCTGATTTACTAGAACCGGTATGACGTGTTTATAGTGGGTGCTAAGTGTTTATTGTGGTTGAAGCATTCAGAATATCTGTCCTCAAATAATCCAATCCACTGTAGCCAAAAAACAGATTCATGTCATACCGGATCTAGTAAATCTCTGATTTCAATGAAGCAAATATTTTAGCCCCTAAAGCGTGACTATAATCGGTGTCGACTGTAGGTGATGGAAGCACCAACATGCTGAAAATACAAAAACTAAAAGCGAACTGCGATCGAAAGAAAACAATTGAGGGACGCCTCCGCGCATGAGCTGGTCGGGCGGCAGCTGCGCCTCGGGCTGTTGGGCGCCAGCGGGGGCAGCTAGCGGGGGCTCGTCGCTGCACCCGTGGGCTGCGTCCGGCGCTCATCGGCCGACGGGGTTGGTCGACCGTCACCGGAAGCTGCGCGTTATTACCGCTCGCTGCACTTCCGCTCGGCGTCCAGATGCCTCGCCCACGCGCACGCCCGTGGCGCCGCCGGCGGCTGCCACCCGTACCCGCGCCCGCCGCACGGTTACGGGATCGCAGCTCTGGCGGATCAATACTCAAATTTTGGTCTGAAATTTTGTAGCGCGAGTTCCTCGTTAACCCGGGGGTCCCCGCAATTGGTAGACTCACGCCAGTGCCCGCAATGTATGTCTCAGATAGAGCTGCAACTTTTTGTGAATGTGAATGACCTGAAGGTCCATTTTCTGAAATACGTATTTCATTCAGTTTGCACACGTCTCACAATGTAATTGTTAACGAATCTTACACTGCAGAATTCTTGTCTGAATACTTATGGCCAGAGAGATAAAAATTGACAAAGTACGCGAAAAAATCTTCAAGCATCTTATTATTCTATTAAATAATATTAAATACAATTTCCACAAGTTAATTTGGAATGTTCTAAACAAATATATATTTTACTTTTTCACAAAAATGTTTAGAAAATCAGAGACTGTTTTCCATTTTTCGAGGTTTGCATTTTTATCATTTCTCTACAGAGATCTCCTGCACATCTTTCTCTCAGGTAAGAAATTGTGACAATCAATTATAGATAAGGCAAATGACTACGTTTTCTGAATACGCACTTGTCATTGACACGGCTGAAAATAATGCCATGATAGGTACCGCTCAGTCCAGGAGCTCACAATACACTGGCGCTATTGTATCCAACGTAGTATATGACATATTACGCAGCGCAGCCATCAAGTTTGAACACACTCATGGTAAATGATTCGGCAAAAGATAAAAATAAAAGGCCAGGTGATTTTAGAAAAGTGCAATGAAGGAATACACGAAATATCAGAGGATTAATGTATCGCAATAATTCAGGAAAATAAAATTGCCGTGGGTTGGATCTCACAGACCTATCGCAAGCACTCCCAGGTTAAATAATAGCAAAAGAACAATTGCATAAAAAATTGTGATATTAGTGAAAATGTCTAGAATGTTACACATACGTATATGATGTCAAAATATATTCTTATTTATCTAGTTCCGTTATTTCCATTGAATTAATGTGTAACGTGACGTGCATTAAATCACGGTAATTGGTTGAATAAAATGTGTATGTGGTTGGAAATAGCTAGTATGTGGTTGTAAACCGAAAATGTTGATTTCCTTATAATTTACTTGCAATTTTAAAAAACTTGTGAAGATAATACAGCAGAAGATTTATACACTAATGGACGAAAGGTGGACAGACAACCGAGACAACAGAACTAGATCAAATGAGTTCAACACATAACTCATTAACACCATACTATGCCACAAAATACACAAACAGAAATTGAAAATGTTCACTACACTCCCTACAGTAACACCAGATAAGTACACTTGCCTATTTTATTTTGGCATCTTTTCAGAAAAAGTTGCACGCAACATATACAAAGCCAGTAACAAAGTTTCATTCAAATCACAGAACTCCCCCAGAAAAATGCTATCCCCAAAACACATAGATCTTTTACAAAAATGCGGCGTCTGCCCACTGAATTGTGACGACTGAGAAGCCAAATATATTGGTCTAACAGCCAGAACATTTTACACCAGAATTAAAGAACATATACACATATGGAAACACAACTCCTGCAAATCTCAGTTTGCCAATCATTGACTTTAGACAGGCCACACATTCAATCCTCAGACAGATATTCGTATACTGGAAATAGAAACTCAATATCATACCAGATTAATTAAGGAAAACCTTCATATTCTTTTAAATGATAATTTAGTGAACGAAAACATAAACTATATAATCTCTCCCCTCTACTGAAATTATTATTAGACCCCACACTGACTCCGCACTATTTCCGGGGTGGCGCAATAGACAGCGCACTGAATTCAGGCCTTTAACCCTCCTTCTCCTCCTCCACTCCACAGCCGGTTACCACCCCAAGCCTCTTGGCCCGCCCGAAACCGCGTGGTCGTTTTGTGGGTTCCATACAGCACGCAAGAAACGACTCAACTTACATTTCATGTTTTCTGTTACTATATTTCACATGTTAAATTCAATTTCATCCAATTCCTTGCGAAGACTCAAAATTACTGTAATATTAAACTTAACAACCCCTATTTCTTTTGTATTATTTCTTAAAATATTAATTATATTTTTAAAATTAGTAGTAATCTATGAATCCTAATGTTTTGTTCTTTACTCACGTTTAATTCGTTTGATTATATTTCTTGTACAAACTTATGATGGTGGTTAAGTCATCGAAAGCTGCTATTCAAATAAACAACATTGTTGACAATGATAACACCTATAATTATTTCATTTTAATTGTCAACGACCACTCACCGCAAAACCAATACATGAATGACTAGCAGTTCCCGCGCTCGGAAACACAACTCAATTAATCAATCAATCAATTATCAATATTCTTGGCATGTAATGAACTGTTGAATTGTATAGATACAACTTACGTTATTACAGGAATCGTTCTGACCTTTTTTTCTTAAATTAAGTTTTTAGAGAGTTAAATTAAGTTTTAATTAATTTTTAGAGATACATGAGAGTATTATTATCGATAGTTCTTAAGCAATGTGCAGGCTACGTTTTGGTGATTTTGTTCGGGTAGAATTTTTGCTGGTGCAAGCTACTTGTTTGAATTATTTTGGTATGCACAAAACACTTCAAAGTTTCGTAACAATTATCAAATCGTGTGTGGTAGTGAGTAGCAGCAAAAAGAGAAGTTTCCATCTTGTCAAAAAACAGACTTCTAAGAGATATTTCTCTATTCCAACAATAGCGCTTACACTGAATGCAACCAATCGCCTAATATCGTATTCACGATAACATCCCCGCGAAATTGCGTGATGCTTCTCGACCCACTTGCTACAGGAGATTCATTGCCTCCTCAGCGTGAATTGGCACTGCCTCTCCCCCTCTTCACGTTCTCTAGCTCCTCCCCCATCCTCACTCACCTTTCCTCCTCAGGCAACGCACTTTTCGGCACTTCAAAGCCACTCCGCCGGCGCGGCGTCGAGAACGTCGTGCCCGGCCCTGACAACGGCTTCTTCATCGCTGCGGAGTATCTCAAGGGCTGAAAGCCGGGCAATTAGAAGGCGCGTTTTGCACCGTGCGTGCCTGGCTCTTATCAGTGTGCGTCGACAAGGCTGGAAGGCGCGCCCAGCGCGGCCAGAAGGAGCTTCACTGCCGGAAATGATGTTCTCTGCCCATCGCCGGATCTAGCTGTCAACCTGACGAGCGGGGGTGGCCATGTTCGTGATGCGAAGTAATCCTCTGATTCTGACCTGACTAAGACCACAATATAGTCCGCCTTCGAAAGCGTCCTTCCATCGCCATTTGGGACTCTCCCTTCTCCATTTTGCGTTAGGTTATGTTTTTTGCGGAGATCGAACAAAATGTAAATGCCTAAGTCGATGGTATATGCTAAATATACATGGTACTAGTTCAGGTGAGGATAGGATATAATTTGAAACTATTACCAATTAAATTAATGAGTACCAAACTTAATAATTGATATATATTCACATAAATACATTTCACATTTGCTATTCAATACAAATGTCAACGATTTCCGACATTACAAAATTGCTGTAACTTTTCGTTTAAAAATCTATATATGCGCATTATCTAAATTCTTGCAGCAGTCGTTTGCTCTCGTTAACATCTACTCTATCCTTGCTCGACTCAAGTTCATCTTCTTCTCTCTTCATTATTTAAATTCTAAACATTACATTCTATCTTACCAGCTTGATGACTGGTTTAATATTGCCGAGCGCCAGATTTCAGTATTTCAGGAATGTGTGTATATTGCATCCAAAAGCGTTTTTTCTCTATGTACTGTGTGTCCATTCTGCTATATACCCATTCACATGATAATGCTTACATTATATACCCACTCACACAGCTATGTGTCCATTCACATGATAATTTCTTCCTAAATATTTATTTTCATATTATGTTAATAAATACAATGTTTATTATGCCACTATTGTTCTGATTTCCGGATAGGGTAAAATTTATTAATTTACCACCTTCCAAACTCATAAAAAATTTGAAGTATAGATTACCTCATTATACAATAAATAATACTTTAAATAATTTTTCTAGTATAGTATATTCATTATGCAAATTGCGAAGTAACATTTTACCTAAATAAAAATCTTTCTGAGCTCTTCAAGACATTTTGTGATGCAGATTTTTTATTGACATTTTGAATTATCTAACATCGTGATTGTACAGTATCACCAACGTAGCCATTGCGAAAATGAACACAATTATCGCTACTCCCATTCTAACTCGTTAACTATGGCGAACCAGGATTTGATGCCCGGTCTTTCAAGAGGCGTACTCTAATGTCCCCCCTCTCCTCCCCCCCGCTCCATGGGTGACAGCCTCGGCGCCCCTTCACCGGGCGATCTTCAGAGCCAGCGGGTAGAGAAAAGGAGGCAGCTGGTGAGAGGGTGGGCGAGCGACCAGCCAGGTGAAAGGAAAGGCAGTAGAGAGACACGGGTTTGCGAGATGGCGGGAAACGGGTGAGAAGGTGGGCGGTCGAGAAGGAAAGTATCCGGGAAGGGGCGGACAAGAGAGTGGTCGGATGGGAGCACGGGAGGGTGAGCGAGAAACCGCCCGAGAGTGTGACTGGGCTACACTTGGATTTACTTAGAGCTGCCTCCAACGTAAATCAACTGATACGGTGTCATCTAATCGGAAGGTAGAATGCCACTATAGTGACGTCACTGTAGTGACGTATAAGCTTCGGATTGGATGACACCGTAACAGATGATGACTTGTCAGAGGCAGCTGTAAATAATTCGCAGTTTAGAACGCAGGTATTCGGGTGAGGGTTGGCGGGGAGGGGCAAGAAGGTAAGCAAGAGGACAGGAGAGACAGTGGACGGTCCAGCAGGTAGCTGCAAAGGAGGGCACATGAGAGATCGGGCGGGTGGGTGTCTGGGCGGGCAAGCGAGAACGTGGGCAGACTGGTGCGGGCGGCGGGAGACAGGTGAGAGGGTGGGTAGTCGAAAGGGTAGGTGTCCGGGAGGGCGAACGAGAGACTGGCCGGGTGGGAGCACGGGAGGGCAAGCGGGAAACCGGCCGGGAGTGTGACTGGGTGAATAAGCTAGAATGTGAGTAGCCTTGTGAGGGTGGGCAGGTGACAGGTGATAGGGCAAACAAATGGACGGGTAAGAGGGTGGGCGGTCGAGAGGGTAGGTACAAGGGAGAGACCGGGCGGGTGGGTGTCTGGGCGGGCAGGCGAGAACGTGGACAGACTGGTGCGGGCGGGCGAGAGACAGGTGAGAGGGTGGGCAGTCGAAAGGTTGGGTACCAGGGAGGGCGAACGAGAGACTGGCCGGGTGGGAGCACGGGAGGGCGAGCGAGAAACCGGCCGGACGAGTGACTGGGTAGGAAAGCTAGAATGTGAGTAGCCTGGTGAGGGCGACCAGACGACAGGCGATAGGGGAAACAAGTGGACGGGTGAGAGGGTGGGCCGTCGAGAGGGTAGGTACAAGGGAGAGACCGGGCGGGTGGGTGTCTGGGCGGGCAGGCGAGAACATGGGAAGACTGGTGCGGGCGGGCGGGACACTGGTGAGAGGGTGAGTGGTAGAGAGGGAAGGTGCCCGGGAGGGCGGACGAGAGACTGGCCGGGTGGGATCACAGGATATTGAGCGAGAAACCGGCCGGATGAGTGACTGGGTGGGTAGGCTAGAACGCGAGTAGCCTGGTGAGGGCGGGCGGAGGATAGGCGAGAGGGCAAACAAGTGGACGGCTGAGAGGGTGTGGAGGCGATTATAATGGCGAAGAGACGAGTGAGAGTGCGGGATGGTGAATGTGGGATGCAGAAGTGCAACCATTGGGCAGGCGGGTGTAAAGGTGGGAGAAGGGGCGAGCGGGTGAGCGGGCGGGAATTTAGGTGTACGGGAGGGTGAGCGAGAGACCGACCGGTTGGCTGTCTGCACGGGCAGGCAAGAACGTGGGCAGCCGAATGAGGTCAGGCGGGACCCGGGCGAGAGAGCAAACATGTGGACGGGTGAGAGACATGTGAACGGATGAGAGGGTGAGCAGGTGTGTACAATGGCGAAGAGACGTGTGAGAGTACGGGGTAGGCAGAAGGGGAAGCGTTGGGCAGGCGGGTGTAAAGGTGTGAGGAGAGGCGAGCGGGCGGGAGGGTAGGAGCACGAGATGGAAGGCGAGAGACCGGGCGGGCGGGTGGGTGACTGGGCAGCCGGGAGCGGGTGGGCGGGGGCGGGTGAGGGGCGGCGGTGCCTCGCCCGGGGCGGTGCGGGCGTGAAGAGAGCTAGTTAGCAGGCGTCGAGTGGGCGCTTAGCCGCGCCGGGAGGGCCAATTGGAGGCCCTCGTCGCCCCCTGCACCCCGGGCCGTTGCCAAGCCTTTGCCAAATTACGCAGGCGGCTCTGGAGGGCGACTTGAGCTCTCAGACGCTGACGACGATCGGCTGCTCGCACTTGGGAGACTCCCAAATTAGGCCCATTGACGGGGCAGCCGGGGTTCGCATTTTATGGGTAGCGACATAAGTTTCGTATTTTATTTCACGGTAAAATTGTTCACTTGTGTTTATTTGCGTTAGAGTATCTCATACATTAGTTTTTTACACATTGCTGTCCTATTTCAAGCATTTTTTATTCTCTGACCTCGAAATTGACAAACTTCTATTCGGGATTTTAATAATCTGGTTTGCATTTTATTTCCTCAAATTAATAATTGTCATATTATTATTAATAATATAAAATAATTATTATTATTTAATACTATTCATAATATACAATAATAACGAAGTTCATTCTTCACATTATATATTCGTTTTTGCTATTAATTTGTGTACTACTGTAATGACTTTCGACAGAATTACAGTTTTGTTGCTAAGTGTTTTAATTAAATGATTTTGCTGATTTTGACATTTATTCTTCAACTAAATTTTGTTACTTAACTTAGTTATAATTAATTTTTGAAATATCTAGAAAATGGAAAATTATTTGTAAAGATTTTTTGATTCAGTGAGTATTCCTTAAATTATTTCTATGTAGAAAGGCCACAATTATCTGAGCATAGCTAATTACTGCCGTTTAATATATTTTTATTAATGAAACAACAAAAAATAATACAAAAAATCATTCTTGATATTAAAGTAATTTATTCCTGACTACATTTTATTAAGCCTTAAAATGAATCAGTGAATGTAGTAATAAATGTCGAAGTATTATTTAACAAAGTAAAAGTTCATTATAGACATGATACACGCTTCAATGTGAGAAATGAAAATATAGAAAGTACTCATTACAGCAAATAATATGAAGCCTCAATGACGGCTTAGTTCATAGTTAGGTAATAATGTGTTAAGCGATTTGAGTCACATTGTGGCAATCTTCAGTATGTAATCTGTAGCGGCTAGGGGTCAGAAAGCGCTAGACACGGCAGCCGTGATAGATTGCATTGAAGAGAGACACAAAAACAAACAAGCAGAGAAGCTTTATAGCCCATTAAACAATTATGTTAAGACTACGTGGTTGGTTTTGTTGATTAGATCATCATAAACCTACTTCCTACTAGATTAAATAGTACTGTCTGTTATTACACCATAATAATCATGATTGTTTAAGTTAACATTTGACGTTTGTCAAAGCATTTGACAAACAAACTTGGTGAGTTTAAATGTGATTGTTGTTCCTGCAAAAGAGGTACAATTAATTTTGGGAATTACGCAAGCCACACAACAAAAACTTTCACGCGGGATAGCAGAGTTCCAACGACTTTTTTTTCCTAGCGAACGTCACGAGTGTGACACCGGCCAAATTAAACGGAGGACCGTTTTTTATCCCTCGTGCCTCCATCCCCTGCCATCCATTTCCATCGCGCCAAATTGTACCGTCATTATTCATTCATTCGTCTTATTTTCAGATCGGAACCTTGTTCTCTGTCACTAGCACGTGTTGCCAATCATTACCCCCTCCTTCCCGCTTTCGAAATTTCATCTATGTGCCTACCATTCCGAAGGGTTATTGATAAGCTTTTTGTCGGGGAATTTATGTACCCTTCGCTTCGAAAATTGAAAAATTATTTGCATTTGATTGACGCGTCATATAGTTTTTGTCAAAGGGTCCGCGGCGTTGTCAACGAAAAAGCATATATAATTAGCGGAGAACATCACGAGAAACCAGAGGGACACACCGCGCGTGCAAACATTTTTTAAAAACTCCGCCACTAAACAGCTAATTACAGATTGACTACCCGACCCCACTCGTGTGGTGGTAATTGGGATTTCAGTAACAGCTTTGCGGTGGGTTGCTCCCTCTAGGCTCCCTAGCGAGATGACTGTTTGCGGGAGGGTGCAGTCGTATTCTTTTCCTTGCTCGGAGCGGTGTGCGGGCGAGTTGGTGAATACGAGGGTAGAAACATGCGCCGTGATTAAATTTACAATTAGCCCTCGCTTGAAGCAAGACGACATTGTGCACGCAGGTGCATGGGGAGGGGTACACGATCGCCGTAGGCTGTCCTCACTGAATGACTTCTACGTTCTTCCCTCTCCCTCTTCTCCCCCCATCTCCACCCCCGTCCGTCCTCACCCTCAACTGTATTTACCCCCTGTACGACCTCACCCCCACCGCACCCCGGATCCGCGTGCCGGAGGTACCCCGGGCCTCACAAACGGCTTAATATTTCATCCCCTTATTTGATTAAAAATCTTACTCGCTTGGGACAAAGGCCGCGAGAGTTTGCGTGGTTAACACACGGTAATTATTTTCCATTTGTCTTCCTCATTGATTACATTTTTTTATTCATGGCGGCAACTCTCAACAGATTACACACGTTCTAGAAATTTTGTTGCGGGCGTTGCTTTGAAGTCTCTGAATTTTTTAAAACGTTATCTAAACTTTTTCTCTCTTTACGGTCCCCTCCCCTCTCCATCACTTGTGCTTCTATTCCCCGCTGCCCCCGCCTTCTGCCAGGGGTCGTGCGGGGAGGGGTGTCTTAATTTGTTTCCTGGCCGTCAGTGAAGGCTCTGTCAAAAGCGCCGATGAAACATAATTAATGCATGCGCTGTAAGACGCCAATTACCGAGTAAGGGCTCTCGGCAGAGATGCGTGACTCACTGCATGGCGATGTGGGCGTGCTTTTGTGGAGCAGGAAGAGGATAAGGATAGGGTAAGAAGAGGAGATGGATGTGATAGGAAGAAGTGGCGGTAGGATTTTTGATTGATTGATTTTTTCGTGTGCGTCAACTGCTTTGGTAATTAGTCCCGTAAGTGTAGTGCATGCTTTTTTCTCAGGAGATGGCGGTGATCTTCCCCCGGTCGATGGCGAGATCCGGCGCCGACCTACCGTCGTCGGCTAGTGGGGTTTCTCCCTAACCAGGACTCTCCCAACAGCGGGGCACCGCTCCGGTCGGGACAAGCTCTAAGCTCCCGACCGATCTCCCCGAGTATGTGGTAGTGTAGTGCATGTTAGTGTAAGGGGAGAGGATAGGACAAGGAAGAGGAAGGACAGATCGCGCGCGGTTCGTGGTCCGTTTGGTAGGGTACTGCTCCGGCATTTGCTTGGTGTTGATCGGAGAAACCACGGAAAACTACCGATCAGAGCAGCCGCCCGCTAGAATTCTCCTCCAGACAGCGACTGAATTCGACCTAGCTGAAATGCTAGTGTCGAAAATCCTGTGGAGGTAGGAGGAGTTAAGAGTAGGTAAGAGGAGGAATCGGAATGGTTGAAGGTAGAAGGACGAGAAGGTAGAAAGCGAAGGAAGTAGAGGAAGAGGCAATAGGAGGGTATGCAGGAGCTGGAGGAGGAGATCAAAGTAGGAAAATGAGTGACTACAAAAAAAGGAATAAATAGAAGGTTTTAGGAATAGGAGTGGTTCTGGGAGAAGGGAAGGGAGGAGGGGGTAGACACCGGAAGGTGTCTGAAGAAGGAATGGATAATTTATCTGATTTGACAATGTTAAAATGAAATGTATGGTTACCTCAAGAAGAAAAATCTCACTGGACAAAAGTCCATTATTCTGCGAACAAACGCTGTGCAAGCTAAAAGATTTGTAGTAACATCAATAAATATATTTTTCTTGTGTAACATACAATACGTCATTCATTTAAATGCGAATATCCTACGTGATTCTTTGCTTGTTTTTCGGACAAATCATACTCATTCTCAGTTTAATTCATGAATACATTTTTCTTTTGAACGTCGCCTTTCCTAAACTCACGGTTTTTACTAGCAGGCTCTTCTTTTACCTACATAAAGTGTGATTTTTGCTACTCTTTCAATGTAAAGAGATTTATTTCTCGTCTTTCTTGTTTATCAGAGGTATGATGAGGAGCGCTTTGATAACTGTCGATAAATCCCGAAGCAGGAAGGGAATTTATCTGAGAAATTCAAAAGCACGAGTGATATTTAATAGACTATTCCGCGAATGAAATTTTGTCCAACAGTTTCAAAGTGCGTCAAATATTGAAAATAACTGAAAGCATGTTAACATCGAAGAGGTTATGATATAGTATAAACGCTATTTATTAGACATCGATAAAGCGATTGATACACACCACTTCCTATGACAAATGCATCGCAACTTATTATTGGCCAGTCGGGAGGAGTGGTAAAAAAATCGATTAAATAAAAAAAAACTAAACTTTTCTGAGATGCACCGCTCTGATTGGGGCATTTTATATATGCAGCTTTCAATTTGACGAGTGGAATAGTCTATTTATTTCTATTACTATTATATTTCTTACCATTTTGATGAACATATTTATAATTATTTTTATATTTGAATCCACATTAATAATAACACCGTCATGAAGGAACACTAAATGAAACTAAATCTAACTTAAATCGTAACGAGAGGCACTGAGAGGGCGAAAAGGACAGATTGGCGTAAGGAGTCGATCGACTAGAAGCGATACACCCGTTCGCCATTCCAAACCCACGGTGTCAACACGCAACTCCCTGTCCGCCTCATCCATCCATCAGGAGAGGGCGCCAACATCCACCCCAAGGCATCTCCACTCATGCAGCATTCCGCTCCTCCGCAAACGCCTCCCACGACGGTCTACTATAATAATAATAATAATAATAATAATAATAATAATAATAATAATAATAATAATAATAATAATAATAATAATAATAATGTCTTTATTGATATGGCGAGGCTCGGGCCATCAGGCCCGCTCTTCCACCTAACCACATGTCAGATGCGTACAAAGACCAAACATGTAATATTATTTACAAATGTAAAAATATATTTAAGTTGTAAGTAGTTAGTAGAAACCAAGTATAAATTAAATCAGCTTTTAAAAAGATAAATGAAATATTAAAATCTACACAGAAATGTGGCAAATTTTGTTTGACGAATTATAAATTCATAGACGGAAGTTAAAAACAATTTGAGTTGAATAGCATTGCTCCAAACGTTTGCGCGCTACGCAGCAGCCTGGTGTTCAACCCGAGCGACTGTAATCTTTTAATACAGAAACACACCACCTCACTCGCCGCTCGACCCTGGAGGAAAACCCACAAACTATGGCGTCCTCTTGTGAAGGGCAGCAGTACGAGTACAGTACAGTGCTTACAAACCATTAGAAGGTGCCCAGAGCTACTATCTTAATGAAACTTATCTGCGGTTAAACGTCAGTATTCTTGCATTCCATTTGCGTCCATTGTCTTCCATTCGTACCGGCTTAAGCGGTTCAGCGCACCAATTGATGTCATTGCAGTGCTTTTGATTGAGAGGTTCTAAGGTTCGAGTCCAGCCGTTGGCAGGGTTTTCTACACTAGATAGCTAGCACTAGTTGGTAGGTCGAAATCAGTCGCTGTCTGGAGGAGAATTCTAGCAGATGGCTGATCTTATCGGTAGTTTTCCGTGGTTTCTTCGATCTACACCAAGCGAATGCCGGAGCAGTACCCTAGCAAACGGGCCACGTACTGCACGCGATCATTCCTTCCTCTTCCTTGTTCTATCATCACCGGTTACTTACCACACTTACACTTGCGTGCACTCCACTTCCACACATGGCAGGAGACCAGTTGGAAGCTTAGAACTTGCCCCGGATGGTTAGGGGAAAACCGCGCTGGCCGACGGATTGAACGGCGCCGGATTTCGACATCCAGCATTGAGAAATATCCGCCACCTCTCACTATAAGATTATGCACTACATTTACGGGGATAATGATCTTAGGAGTTAATGCGCTCGGAATTACTAATCAATCATTCATTTGCCAACTTTTCCTTATTGTGATTTCGCGATGAGATCCTGTACCGGGCTGTGAGAGCTAAGCTACAATAACGTTGCCTCTGGAGATGTTTGGCAATGGTCACATATCTAGGTCAAATACAATCACTGTATGGAGAAGAACTCTAATGGCAGACTGTTCTGATAGTTTTCGGACATTTTCTCGATCAAAACCAGGTGAGTTCAGAAGCAGTATATTAACACAAGGCCTACCTATTGCGTGCGATCTTCCCATATTGACCATTGTTCCCTCCTTTCCTCCTACATACATGCACACTTTCACTTACATTTATATTTAGATCCATTACACTGCCGTAAATGTCGATAAAAAATCGGGAAATGAGAGTTTGTCCCGACTGCGCGGGTTCTCCGCAGGGGTAGATTTCAGAAAATCCGCAAACCATCATGTAGAACCAGATTCCAGTCGGGGATCTGCCAGGGTATACATGTCTCAGATACTTACAATCCTAGTGACCTGGGTAGTTGACGCTCCACGAATCAATGCTCGTATACTCTAACGAAATAAAGAGGCGAAGTCTTTCTGGCTATGGCTGATCCGAATGATAGCATTCAATATAGTCAGCATCCCTCCATATTACTTACATTGTTATCTCTTTGCTTTTGCGATGTGAACCCTACGTTTGCTTAACTCCGCTGAATTTCCAACCAATTTTTGGACCAAAAATGAATACGTGCTGCGTTTAGACTGTACAGGGTTTGTAAAGAAAGTCAATGAGGAAATATATGCGTTAAACACGTACTACTTTTTGCATTTGTACTAGTTTTAATTGTTTTGACACTGTCGAAATTAGCGCTACATTCCCAGACGTAAAGAGTACACTACTGATGAGTATCGTAATTGAAAGGCTCAGATCTAGAAATTCCTACGCAACATTTTCAACAAAAATAAGATAATACCACAAACATACTACATATATTCTACTAGAGAACGCAATTTTTACCTCCAGGAAAGTAGAGTGCGCAGCGTACTCAATGTTATACGTAGATTACGAATATCACAATAAAAACGTCATACCACGTCACAGTTTTCAAACATTTTTTTAACAACGTATTTTTCCATTAATGCAAATATATTTAAATTGCAACTGTACGTTGCAAATGCGTAGAATCAATACGCATAAAATCAATTTAAAAATAAAATATTTGTTTACTTCAGCTAGGCCACTTTCATGAGATATCAATAAAATTAAACTTTCGAGTTTTTTTACCTTCTGTATTCGAAGATTGTCATCTTTATTCTCGCGTCTGATAGTGGCGCTCAATTACAAGTAGGACTTAGTGGTCTTATCTAATGAATTGAGAACAAGTCACGGGTACCCTCATATTTTCTACTCCCCATCGGTTACCAAAAGAAATTATTTTAGCAAGCCTTACCTTATTGCAAGTACACAAGTATACAACTGTTGAGGTGGCAGATTGTGAGTCAGTTGGTGTCATGTAGAACTGTGACCGCAGTGCGCGTGAAGTTCGTGTTTTAAATACATTAAAATATTAATTACAGTTCTGTGTTTTTTATAAAGAGAAATTTGGCTCATGATCTGCTGAAGGGAATCGGTTTGATACAATACAAATCGTCATTTCAGATTGAAATATGCGAATCGACCCGATGATTTCTGTTACATTTGTGGAATATTTACATCCATACTTCAAAGGAACAAAATTCATGAAATTACAAAACTTATGTATTCTTTATACTTTGGGTGTCGTGTTTGTGATCAGGACAAAGCATGGACTGCACACCAGTGTTGTGTCACCTCTACAACGAACCGTAGATTGTGGTTGTATGGAAAACTCAAATCATTGTCATTTGTTGTACCAATGTTGTGGAGAATACTAACAAAAATACTAAAAATTCTAAAAATACTAACAATTCTAAAGCCTGCTACTTTCTCGTGATAGAGATATCTGCATATCCAGATCAATTATCCACATAATTCTTCTGCCATGCGACCTGTGTCACACAATGACGAATTACCAGAGTATGTACCCCTGAAAACATGGTCAATAAATCATGAAGTAAACTGTGATGGGAACTGAAACCGAGCCTAGAAACAGAAACCTTCACATCAAAAGATACTTACTTCGTGCAGTTCAGTGTCAAGACTACTTACCAGGAAAGTCTGACACTGAACTGCACTTAGTAGAGCAGGAAGACCTAAATGATTTGGCACGAGACTTTAATTTGTCAAAACAAAATCTGAACTGCTTGGCTCTAGATTACAGTAATGGAAAACACTGACTGCCTGGACAAAACTTCAGAGTTTAGAAACAGACACTAGGCCTTTGACCAATATTCTGCCCATGAAAGTAATTTTTGTTTTCGTGGCATAGGGGGTTAATGCGTGAATTATGTATTCTCTATAATCCATATATGGCAATTGTTTATAGATTTTTGAAAATATAGTTTCAAAGCTGTGAAATAATTTCACGGACGAGTAATGCAAAATCGAAAGAAGGAATTTCTAGTAGTCCACAAATCATAAACTTCTGTTGGATGAAATATTGGAAGAAAAATTGCGAGACTTTAAGTTAGCAGCTTGGAAACCCTTTAAGCGTATTTCTTGGAACATGTTTTTCTCGGGACAAAGAAAAAAGAAAATTATAAAACTTTGGCCGTAGAATGGTTAGAAAGCTACAGAAATATGAAGTAAAAAATGCCTCTGAAAATTCATTTTCTTCACTCGCAACTTACTTTTCTCGCAAAATTTGACTGATATTAGAAATGAACATGGTAAACGGTTTTAACAAGGTATTTCTACAATGGAAAAGAGATAGATAACAAGGGGGAAAGGATCCTGCAATGATAAAAGATTATGAACACGATGTAAAGTAGGATTATTTGGGGTAATCCCATCAATTGTTCTCATTAATTTTTAGAAGGGAATTTAAATTTACAAACTCACCTATGACTTTAGGAGTTCACCTTGTGAGTTAATATTACTTATGCATCTGGTTATGTATACTACGATAAACGTGCAGTTCTGCTCGTATCGATATTGCAATAAAACAAAACTTTTAAAGAACTAATTAACACGCCATTTATGACAAAGCTCACAAAAACTTTTGTGTATCTGTAGCGGCGTCCATGAACCCAATTACTTTTCTCAAGAACATGTGACGTGTGCAACTCTGTACTCAGAATGTCGCCTCTCTGGTCCACGCTGCATTTCTAACGGACGCTGTCGTGGGAGCTGGCGCGGCCGCCCAGCCACCCGCCCGCCGGACCTCGGGCCCTCCACCTGCCCGGTCAGCGAGGACTTATTTTCGCGGCCGACTTCACGGCATAACGACCTGTCGGCGGCGGCCGCCGGTGCGCGGCGCCGTCCTGTCGTTAGCGGGCGAGTCGCATGTGAGGATTGGCCGCGTCACTTGCTGGTGACCCGCTCGGGGCCGCCCACTCGCGTCCACGTCCTCGCGGCTCTCTCCCCCTTTGCACTCACCACCCCTTCTCGCCACGACTTCGGCACCCCGCCGCCCCGCCCTCCCGTCGCACCGTCGCCCCGTCACCCCGTCGCTCTCCACAATTTCGGCACCCTGTCGCCCCACCCTCCCGTCGCACCGTCGCACCGTCATACCGTCACCCCGTCGCTCTCGACGACTTCGGCACCCCGTCGCCCCACCCTCCTGTCGCCCCGTCGCCCCGTCGCCCCGTCGCCCCGTCGCCCCGTCACCCCGTCGCCCCGTCGCCCCGTCGCATCGCCCCATCGCCCCGTCGCCCCGTCGCCCCGTCGCCCCGTCGCCCCGTCGCCCCGTCGCCCCGTCGCCCCGTCGCCCCGTCGCCCCGTCGCCCCGTCGCCCCGCGTCGCCCCGTCGCCCCGTCGCCCCGTCGCCCCGCTCGCCCCGTCGCCCCGGTCGCCCCGTCGCGCCCCGTCGCGCCCCGTCGCCCCGTCGCCCCGTCGCCCCGTCGCCCCGTCGCCCCGTCGCGCCCCGTCGCCCCCGTCGCCCCGTCGCCCCGTCGCCCCGTCGCCCCGTCGCCCCGTCGCCCCATCGCCCCGTCGCCCCGTCGCCCCGTCGCCCCGTCGCCCCGTCGCCCCGTCGCCCCGTCGCCCCGTCGCCCCGTGCGCCCCGTCGCCCCGTCGCCCCCGTCGCCCCGTCGCCCCGTCGCCCGTCGCCCCATGGCATCGCCCCGTCGCCCCGTCGCCCCGTCGCCCCGTCGCCCCGTCGCCCCGTCGCCCCGTCGCCCCGTCGCCCCGTCGCTCCGTCCCCTCCCTATCGCCAAGTTCTTCACTTCCACTAGTTTTCTTACGGTTCTAATTTCTTTTACATCGGGTTTCGTCAAAAGTGCCGCGTCCCCTTGGCCTCTCCGTTCCACTTCACTTCAGCGGGGCATTTCACTCGTATTGCGCTTTCACGCAATCCAGAGTCCCTGCCAACCTCACTTCTTGGCCCCCGCTTCCCCCCCTCTCCGCACCACCGCTCCTCCACTGCAGCGCCAGTGCAGAGTCGCCCTCCCTGGTCCGGCGCCGGCGTCCGCCCCGCTGCGCCGCGCGGGCTCTTGGCTTTGGTGGCGCCGCCGTAATTGGGAGGAGAAGGCGCAGGCGCTGGGGGCGGAGACGGCGGAGAGCGCCGGAGCGGCAGCCGCGAGGTCGTGATATCGGTTTTGAAGTCAAGGCGCAGTGGGCTAGGATTTGAAAATCTGGAAAATTGTTCAGGTTTGGGAATGTTCCTAAGACCGAGTGGTTGCATGCGCATACTATATACCGTGAGAAGCCAAAAGCCCCCCTTTTTTCTTTATAAATTATTTGATATAATATTCATTACAATTTATTTATGGTTAAGGGATTTCAACGTGGCCAATTAGATAGGTTGCCATTGTATCGGATTATAAATATACAGCATATGCGGGAATTATAAATGTATTCATTTGAATGTCACAGGAAGAAATGTAATGCCCCATGTAAATAGAAAAATAGATTTCAGGCGGCACAATGATAACTTTAGAACTGAGAATCTTCCATTTATGTCCGTAACCGTGGAACTGATCGGATTGCAGTGAGGTATATGTTAGTCTTTGTGTCAGATGGGGACACGTTAGCAGACGTTGATTTAATTGCGTTGGGAACAATTCAATGTTAAGTGGAGGAGTGGAATAATATTGTTAATTATTGTTTTGAAAATACTAAAATGATGTTAAATATTACATTGGTGATTTTGTACAATTTAATATTCGAATAATAGACAGAAAATACGATTTGTGTAATATTGTTTTAGATTGGGAATGAGATCGTTAGGGAACATAATTGCAATGGAACTAATTTACGTACGTTAGGAATGTACCCGGGTGGAGGCACCCGTGTGCGGCGGTTTGGTAGGGAAGTCTATTTCATACGGAATATTTTAATTTATCACTGTTCGGTGAATTTGTTTAAAAATTAAATATTATTATATGTTATTACCTCTCGGTAATAATTTTTAGGCAGAATCGCCTTAGGTAATGTAGGGAAAATTAGACAATGAACATTCAACGACAGAAGAGAGAAGACGCCTTGAAAGCTTTTGAGCATTTTACTGCGGTACGAAATCATTCGGGAAGGGGGAAAAGCACGCAAAGATTTCGTAGGTAAGCATTAAAGAATTAAATTTATTAAATTAAGAGAGAAAGAATATATCATTTCAAAATTGAGGATTTAATTTGATTTGCACAAAAGAACCTGTCATTGTTAAATACGAAATGAACTAATATAAAAATAATTTCAAAGTTTATTATGTTTTTTCAATGATAGCAATGAATAAATGTTGTATTCTTTTACTTGAAATAAGCCTGATTATTTAGTAATGAATTGTAATCGATCTAAACAATTTTCATGAGAAAAAGTATATAGAAATCGTCGATTCGTATGAACGACCGACCCCGTCAACGTGTCACCATACGACAACGTAAGTAGTAATTAGTCGTAAGGTCGACACCAATGAATCAGGATATATAAAACATTAAATATAATTGGATGCTCTCCGGCAATATAATAACCTTTGCAATAATCAAGAATTATTATAATTCTGAGCTTGCATATGAAAAATGCAGGGAAATAATAACAAGAAAGAGAATGTATTTTCCTTTTTCGAGAATTTAGAAATAAAGGAATAGATATTCATTATGTATACTCGCATTACTCGTGTTGCAAGAACTTTAAAAAGTAAATTATTAGAAACGTCCCAATATCCTATCAACGATTGTTCAGAGATCAGGGCTGGGAACTCGCCGAATGCTTCAGGTGTAGCGCCAGTGAAGTCATGAAATAAACGTAATATCTTAGCTGTTGGTCAGTGTCAAACCAGCTTGTAGAATCGTTAGTCAACACAATGCGCGAACGAGAGGTGTCAATTATATCTGTGATCGCTACCAAGTTTGTAATCGGTTTTTATTTGAAGTGTTTTTGCCTGCAGTGGTGATCCTCATGAGTGATTTTGTTTGAGTGCAAGTTACGTTGCGAATACGCCCATTAGTGGACGAGGAAATCAAGAACAAAATATAAGATGTATCATGAATGCGTGCCAAAAGAAGGTCAAGTTTTTGTTGCAACAACTGTGCAACTGCTGCAACAATTGTCAATGCCCAGTGCCAAAGTACCATCATTTCACAATGATGGTACTTTGGCACTGGGCATTGACAGTTGTTGCAGTAGTTGCCCTTCCTAATGATTCACGGGGTAAAATGTTCGTTGCGTCATCAGAGTTGACAAACTCCACCTCTGTGATTTCCGTAATTACGAAGCCCCAATTATCTTATCTAAAATCAACCATGGATTTTGATAGAACTCAGAAGGTGGAAGGTGGAAACTGCTCTTGATATAATTCCATAAAAGTCGCAGAAATTTTAGTGCCGGTTAGTAATTTCTTCTACATTTTTAATTATATCGTTGACATCCCGAAGAATATCATCTGAATATTTTCCACCACTACGCGACGTGTTCCTTTAAAAGACTTTACCTGCTCCTGGCTGTTCGCTTACAAAATCGCGTTATACCTCTTAACAAGCATGTTGGACCAAAGCAATATCATAAAAAAAAGTTATCATCTTGTGGATTAAACCCATGCTTAAATGTAAAACTTTTGTCTGTTTCTCAAACAAAATTGCTTTTGCTGAACGAGTTGGACATGACATTAAGAAATTAACATTCCCAGCTAATGGTGAGAAATATGACTTCTTCCAGGTAAATCTTTTTGTATTGTATTCTTTACTAAAGTAATATAATTGCTAATAACTATGATTCATGAACCATACTTAGCATTATTAATCCTTTAATTCATGTTCTGTGAAGTTTTATAAATGCTATGATACTAACATCGTAACATTACTAATGTTATGTGGGTGAAAATGTAACGCTTTTCACTTGATACTAGTATTGTACAAGATGTTGATGATATTGTATTTTTGAAATTAGATAAGGATCCTGTGAATTTTGGAAGGGGTTTTATTTCAGTCGATGCTTTTGTTTTTTTTGACGGTAATTAATAATTTCATAGTTTTTATTGCGATATTAAGAGGAATCACCAATTTTAATTGCAACGAATAAAAATAACATTCGAACATGGATTTCATACTGGATGTTCCTCCAACTATGAACCACCTCCATAACTTGTAATAATAACTTGTAATAACTTGAGTTCAGGGTGTATTGCGTTTGAATTCTCGTAAATTTACAGTAGTAGGATATGGATCACGGGATCGGTCAATTAATGAAATACATTAGTTTGCCAACGTTTCGGAATATTTAATTCCTTCATCAGGGCTAACAAAAAAACACAATCACAATAAATAAGTACAAACTTTTCTGAACAATAACATTAGAAATCACACAAACAAATGCCAAGAATGAACATACACGAAGAAAAATAAATACAGAAATAAATAAGTAAATAAATTATATACTGTAAATATAAGCCAAGGTAACATAAAGGGTACACACCTTACTAATACATACGTATGTATTAGTAAGGTGTGTACCCTTCTAAAGGTGTGATTTCTAATGTTGTTGTTCAGAAAAGTTTGTACTTATTTATTGTGATTGTGTTTTTTTGTTAGCCCTGATGAAGGAATTAAATATTCCGAAACGTTGGTAAACTAATGTGTTTCATTAATTGACCGATCCCGTGATTCATATCCTACTACTTATTAACGGTCGTGATTTCTACAATCGTAAATTTACATTTAGATCAATGTTATTTTCTTTTAAGAGTATTTTGAATTATGTTTTCTATTGTGTACTTTTGATTAATTGATGTAGTAACTAGGAAATAGATTAATAGTGAAGGGGCCATTGCCTCCCTTGCATTCTTGTCGCTCCTCTCCGACAGTATAAAGACTTCAACGCCGTGAAAGTAATCTGCCTCGACGGCGTTCGTTGCAAAAGCTGTTTAAAACTAGAACCCCCAGAGGTGTCATTTCGACTGCTGGCAATATTTATATCCTTGTAACTTCTTTGTTTTCGAAGATACGATTTTGTAATTTTGTTACTTTTCTTCGTTTTTATTTATTTATCGTATATTAAAAATTGAAAGGTGTAAAAATTGAAAACTATCTATTTAATTAAAAGTAATCAAATTTATCTATAACGCCCGGGAAGCGTCATTTCGGCTCCTTGTATATTGTCTCCATCATCAAGCTTTTGTTTCATATATTTCAACGCTGAAATTATTTAAATGTCTCTTCTAGTATTTCGAATACCTTCTGAAGAAATACGCGACAGTTATTTCTTTCTCGTGTTCAACACGTGCAAATTCATGAGTTGTTTCATGACGGTAGCAAATACTTTACTAAGTTTCGTTATCACTTGAAGTAATCGCATTGTTAGCGTACAAAGTTTGAATGAAAAAAAAAGATCTTCAAATAATACAGAAAAATATAAATGATCGAGTATAAAATATATTTTTTATGTACAGGAGGGCAGTTTGAAATTATAAAAGGGGAAATTATAGGAGAGGTGGAAAGAAATCAACGACAAATGTCATTGTTTTCGTTTGAAATATTATTCTGCTTTAGTATGAAGTGATGCCTTTACAAAGTGTACCAATATTGTGCGTCAGAGGAATATACTTAATATACTGGCATTTACCTTCCAAACTCGATGGATTTACACAGTATATGTCATGAATCACGGTCAAAAGATGCGGACAATTGTAACTTTTGGAAAATGATGACTAAAATGCTGTGTGTCAATGTTTTTACACACTTTGTAAATATTGTGGAAGTTTTGTGAAAGACGAGAGGAAACTCCTGGAAAATTTAGCCATGAACCACGCATGAGGATTCAAAGCAGGTGTTGATCGACCGTTCTACAAAATTTGCTCCCAACCTGTAGTCTGTACAAGTCATTACAGTTTTACATCTAGAAGTATACAAGTTTATATTGTTTATGCCTAGTAAGGACAGAAATGAAGTAAGTAAATACGATGAAAACCTGAACGATAACTACTTCCATTTGAAACATGGGATTAAATTTCTTTTAGAACACCGTCCTCTAACACACATCACGTTCCTAACTGGGTTAAACAAATATACATAAAATATTTCAAATAAATTTGACATCTTGAGAGATAGTATGGGAAGGGCATTGCAAGGAAATATATTTTTGGTTCACATGTGAAATTAGTATTATTGAAAATTAAAAATTTATAAAATTTTTCTATTATTATTAGTAGTAGAAGTAGTAGTAGTAATAGTAGTACAACAATATTGTGACTATTTTAAAATTTACTTTCCAACATACATTTTTCCCCTTTTACTTGAGCATTCCGTTTTACATGTTCCTTTAACTTTCATTTCGCGGGTCAATAATGACAATATATGATTAAAATATATTTTATTTGCTGCATAATACTTCTATTTTACACTGAATTATTGTACTTAATAATATTATGTTGACGTAGAGAAATATTTTTCCAATATTTCCTTTAAAGAAGTAACGTTGAAGGCTCGGAATCGAAACATCTTCATTAATCACGAAGGCGTAAAGGAAACATTGTCATTAGCATAAACTGCATATAGTTTCAAATCATGAGCTAGGAATATACAGAGCGTCCAGGGAGGAAACGTCGAAAATCGGAAAATAATCTCTTAAGACAATTTGAAGCATATTTTCTCTAATAAACTACTTGGATATTCTGAATGGTTCAGCCGCAATAAGCATTGAAAAGGTGGTTTGAATGCCACGCAAAAATTTGCATTGCATAAGTATAAAACCATTCCAAAAATATGTAAATTATTCATTATTTACAAAAGAAATGAATTTAATTGTTCTGAAAGAAAAAAATTAAGCGAGGAATAAAATATCTGACGAATTGTGTAAATTGGGTGCTATTTTATTTCTGGGTTAATTTTCTTTCTGTAGTAATAAATTCATTTTTTGTAAATAATAAACAATTTACATGCTTTGTGACCATCCGTTTCCCCCGAAGCCTCGGAAAGCGGGTCACATTAATGTCCTGAACAAGAGACCAGCTGTTTGAACGCGCGCCAACGCGGAATGATATGAGAAGGTAACAATTACATAAAGAGATCAATAGAGATCGCCACGTTAGATCGGGCGAGCCCTGTAGTTGACGGAGAAAAAGTCGTTCTTTCCCTAGACAACAGCGGACCAGTTCGGACGTGCCGACCACAAGACGGGAACTTGTGCTGCAACGGACTACAGGAAGGCATTCTATGAAAAACTGTTCAAGAAGACTAGAAGAGTTTATTTTTTTTCTCTCGTTAATTTCGTTTATCGTCGTAATAGTGGCTCTTGTAAATCTGTAGTGCTCAATTTAAAAGAATTCGTCGCCCATACAATTCTATCTGAGCATACGAAAAGAGTTTCAACTGAATACGAGACGGTGGGCACGTGCTGGTGAACAACGAGACTTCGACGGAAGAGCGAGCAGTTTTGTGGAGGGGACGGCGTCCTCAGACCGAGGTTGGTTAGACCGAGGTTGGTTATAGGCCGCGCCGCTGGGAGCTTCGCGTCGCACCCGAGAAGTGAAAACGTAAGGTCGTGCCTAGCGAACAGTTTCTAGATATTGGAAGGAATGTTTAGGTTGCAGTCTTGACGTAGAAAAGAGGGGGGAGACGTATTTGTCATACTTAACGATAAGAAAAGTATAATTACAATTTCTTTCCACCCCTAGCACGCGAGTAAAGAATCAATCTTTTCTTTCAAAAGAAAATTGGAAATGTACAGTTATAACTGGTAAAACTAGAAAATGAAGGAGTAATCAGTTACAGATATTCTCAGAATTGTTTTGTTGGAAGAGAGAGAGTAATTTATTACGGACAAGATCAATTCAGAATTGTCAGACTTGATTTTTAAGTAGAATTTGTTAATTTGTAAAAAGTAAACATTTCTAAACCTTTCTCATGATTGAAGAAAGTAGTAACTGAAATTGAATGTTCAGAGAGAGAGAGAGAGTAAGAAACCTTGTATATAGTGACTAGTGCGTTTTGTTTTTTTTTTCCTTTCAGCATTTTATGATCAGTGTGTACTTAAATTATCTTCTGATTGGTTCGTGTAATTGTAATAACAGCAAAACTTTTATAGAATATATTTGAGTGAGTGAAAAGTGATTCTGCTTGTGTTTTTTAAGTAATTGCATCCAATCCACAATGTTCTGCACGACCCTGAACCCCGCCATTCTTCTTATAAAATTTTTTTTTTGATTGCGCCCACCCAGAAAACCCCCATTCTGAGCTAGTCGGACGGGTGGGTCGCAGCTTCTGGAGTGTTTCTATGCTTCTACAATGCAAATTTTTGTGTAGAAAGTATTCTTTCAAAGCAACTCTGCAGTGCTTATTGCGTCACTGCTATTCGAAATATCCAGGTAGTTTATTAGACAAAATATTCTTAAAATTGTCGTAAGAGCTTATTTTCAAATTTTCGACGTTTACTCCCTGGAGACCTGTATATTTTACTCAAAATTAATTTTGCGGGACGGTGGCGGTGGCGCGGCGGTGGCGCGGCGAAGGGATCGTGGATGGGACATGGGGGCACTGGGTCCTTGGATGTTGGCGGCCTGTTCCCAACAACCGGTCGCGGCTGTTCGGGCGATTGGTCGAAGCACCGGGCCTTGGTAGCGCTTCGGCATCTGCCGAACACCGCGTGTCCACGCAGGTAGCCGGAGGTCCTAAACCCTTAACAGCCACTGGGGCGTGACAGGCTGATGTGGACCAAGGAGAGGGGGGAAGGGTCACGAGGGATCATTAACCTCCGCCAAAACGTCGACTTCAGAGATAAATACACCCCATGCCTCCCAGCGGCTGACATGGGCAGGCACCAGCCCCGAAAGCGTGGTTCATTCTGGTTGTTCCAAACACAATTCAACGTAATTTAGATTTTACTGATAAAATAACGTTTTCGAAACCAATAACGTAAATTTTGTAAATATTTCGTTGTGTAGGGATGTTATTTGAGGTTACGTGTGATTTACTTGGTTCCTTTCATCTTTGTGAAAATTTAACTTTTTAAAAAGGCTCATATAAGGCCTTGTTTAATATAACCTGTATTTTCGCATGTACAACTTTACGTGGTTTTCTTAAGAGTCAAAATATTTTTGTGGCTGCCAAGGAAAGCGAAAAGTTAACTGTCAAGCAAAGTTGTCTAAGTACTTCAAATGTTTTTAAGAAATTGCGGTGAATTGTCCAAAGAAAATCTGTCAAAAACTGAGTAAACATTTATTCCAAATTTGCCTTGAACATCCGTCTTATTGTTTGTTATTTTTATTTGATATTCTATAAATAAATTGAAAATTATATTTATACATTTTTATACAAATAAATACGTTTCGTTAACAATTTTCACACTTAATATGGAAATGGAAGGATAGAGAAGAAGGTGAAGTTTAACATGCAAGGGTTCTCGCACGGGTACACTAGATTTTAATACTTTAGTAAATATCCGAGCTTATTATTTAAGTGTAATTTCTATCTTTTTTACGATTACTATATTAAGAACAAACGCTATGATTCTTTATCTTAATGTCAACCAGTACGAATCAAAACATGTTTTTAAAGAAAATATCCACGAGGTATTATTACGTTCATTTCCTTTTTTGATTTGGGAGGTATTAGATATTTTTGTATTATATAATGTAGTTAATATAAAATACTAATTTGCGTCATGAGAACAGACAACCTAAAATACATTCAATTTATTGCCAAATATACAATTACTGGGTGTGAGGATAGACCTTCCCCCACTCCAGTTTTTAGATTTCAAACTCACGTAATCATTTCTGTCAAACTCAAACCCTAACTTGAGTGGGCTAAATTGAGTTTCTGTGTTACTACTCCTATGTCTTTTGGTTTTAGAAAACGTTTTACCATTTTATCCGGAGGTACCCTTTTAACACAACATACTCACATCTGAAAATATTATTTGTTACATCAAAGATGTTGATAACACCTTAGAAAAACGAGTACAAATTTTAGACAAGTTCTGCATTTCAATGTTGTCAATATCACGCCTAGTTTAATTAAAACCTTGAGATATCTGCTTCCTTCATTTAAACTTAAACAGTTCGACTCCACTGCGATAATTTCATCCTCTCGTGCGTATTCATCCAGTTGTAAGTTTCCGTGCAGGGCGTAGATGCTCACACTTAAGTCCGGAATGTGCGTCCGAGCTATAACTGGAGGCGTGCATGTGGCGCGACCGCCGCACTATTCACAAGGCGTGAGTGGAGACTGACAGGGGTTGATTGATTGATTTATTGATTGATTGTTAGTGATTCCGGGCGCGTCAAATACTGAGGTCATCAGTCCCGGACATGTAGTGCATGTTTTTCTTTGGGAGGTGGCAGTGATCTTCCCCCACTGAATGGCGAGATCCGGCGTCGACCTACCGTCGACTAGCGGGGGTTTCCCCAACCAGGAAGCTCCCACCACCGGGGCACCGTCCTATGCGGGACAAGTTCTAAGTCCCCGACTGGTCTCCCGGCATGTGTGGTAGTGTAGTGCAAGTTAGTGTAAGTGTGTGTGTGTAAGGGGGCGAGGATAGGAGAAGGAAGACGAAGGAAAGATCGCGCGCGGTCCGTAGCCCGTTTGTTAGGGTACTTCTCCGGCATTCGCCTGGTGCACGGGAGTGGGGCTAGGTGTTGGCGGGGACGTAAGAGAGGTGATGTAAGAGGCGGGGGCAGGTGCGGGGAAGAAAATGGGTTGAGGCGGTGGCAGGTGCAGGGACGTAGTCGGTCGGGGGCGGAGACAGTTTGTGGTGACGACGGTGGTTAGAGGTGATGGTGGGTACGGCAATGACACAGAGGGGGAGGAGGATTGATTGATTGATTTTTTCGTGTGTCCGGGCGCGTCAACTGCTTTGGTCATTAGTTCCGTTAGTGTAGTGCATGTTTTTTTCTCGGGATATGGCGGTCATCTTCCCCTCGTTGGATGGCGAGATCCAGCGCCGACCTACCGTCGGCTAGTGGGGATTCCCCCTAACCAGGACTCTTCCACCAGCAGGGCACCACCCCAGGCGGGACAAGCTCTAAGCTCCCGACCGGTCTCCCGGAATATGTGGTAGTGCAGTGCATGTTAGTGTAAGTGTGTGTGTGTGTGTGTAAGGGGGGAGGATAGGACAAGGAAGAGGAAGGACAGATCGCGTGCGGTCCGTGGCCCGTTTGTTAGGGTACTGCTCTGGCATTCGCGTGGTGTTGATAGGAGAAATCACGGAAAACTACCGATCAGAGCAGCCGGCCGCCAGAATTCTCCTCCAGACAGCGACTGAATTCGACCTAGCTGTAAAGCTAGTGTCTAAAATCCTGCCGCCTTGGGGAGTGTAACCTAGGACCTCCCGGTGAGAGGCGCTGCAGTGACATCAGTGATGCACTGAGCTACCGCTTCCGGTGGGGAGGGGGGGCGATGTCGCTGACGCAGGGATGTGATGGTGGGAATGGGTGTGGTAGGAAGTGGAAGTGGTGGGTGGGAACGGCGTGGGGAAGTGGGGCAAGACGGAAACATTGAGGAGGAGTCGTGGCTGAGGGGAGGACGGTGAGGGCGGCGTCAAGGGTGGCGGTGGGGGTGGAGTAAGAGAGAGGACGGGCTCGTGTGCAACGGCCACCAACAGGGAGCTCTAAATCAGTCCAGCGGACAGCCTGACGGGCGGGCGGACGGACAGGCGGCGGTGGCGGCTGCGGCGGTGAAGCAAGGAAGTCGGACTCCCATGAGGTGCCTCTTCTCTCGCAATGGGTGGCAGCGTATCTTAGGACAAGGTCGGCAATGAAACTAGGACGAAGTCGAAAGAGAAGTGCCCCTAAAATGCTCCATTAAAAACATGCGAGGCAATCTTGGAAAGGAGTTCCAGAAAGAATAGTAAAGGATATAGCCGTATAAGAGGGTGAAAAGTGTCCCCATACCAAATCAATATTCGCGATGCTCATTTGAAATAAAATGCAAACTGACGTAGTTTCGCAAAAAATCAGCCTGCTAGGGCAATACGTTGTAGAGATACAACAAGAAACGTATTTTGCATGTTTTATTTTTTCTCAGCATTTATTGCGTATATCAGACTGAAAAAAATTGCTGAGACGGGGAAATATAGTTCAAATTGTCAACGTTGTTGTAACAAATATTCATTTGTAAACACATTTTTGTCAACACATTTTGGCGCAAAATTCTTATAAAAAATATAAATAAATTTTTGAAATTCATTGTCGACGTGATAACGTTGGGGTACTGTCTCAATTTTTTCCTCCAAAATCGATCTTATAACATTCTATAATATATATTTTTATGCCACTTAATGCCGATTTATGCCACTTAAAAAATGTTCTCAACGCTTCTTGCACTCCATGAAACATTGGGGCCGACGTCTGGTCTCGTTTTTCAATCGAAGTGGTCACATGGTTCGTGATGACAACTGGTGCTGTGCAGAACGAGCAAAAATCGGTGCACCGGAGGAGCCGACCCATCTCTTTCCATCATGGGAGTATTGGGGGAGAAACGATATTGTCAACGTGTGAACGGACGAAGCACCTTCAGATTCTGCTTCCACTTAGCTGTGATCATTTAAACACTCATTTGGGACACGCTAGTTACTTGGCGAAAATTGTTAAACATGAATTTGTATACAGAAATGTTGAAATAACAGAAATTTTGAGTAGACTGTTTATAAACAAAAGCATGATCCCAATTATTGAAGAAAGTGACAATGATTAATTGCCTATGATTAAGTGTCAATGAATAATAAATCTACAATTAAGTAATTTTATTTATATTATAAAGATCCATTTTAGGGGGAAAATTGAGACAGTACTCCAACGTTATCATACCAAAAATAAATTTCAAAAATTTATTTATTTTTTATATAAATTAGGCGTCGAAATTCGTAGATAAAAATACCTTCACATTGAACTATGTTTTCCCATATCGGCAATTGTTTTTAGCCTGATACACGCAATAGATGCCGAGAAAAAATAAAACATGCAAAACACGTTTCTTGTTGTATCTCTGCAATATATTGCCCTAGGAGGCTGATTTTTTGTGAAACTACGTCATATTGTATTTTCTTTTTCAGAGCACTTTTCACCACCTTATTCGGTTATACCCTTTTGTTAAAATTCCGAAAAGTCTTTATATTAAGCGACATAAAAGGCAGTATTTTAAGTTATCAATTCCTGTGTAGTCATGGAATAAAACACACATCAAATACACCGTCCTTAGGCAGCATGTCAAAAATTTGTTCCTAAAGAGGTCACGAGTATTCTAATAGAATGTATCGTTTCAATTCCACCCTCTTTGAATAAAATATTTATAGACAATGATGGTCATATTATAATTACATATCATTTATCTAATATGATTCTTAAAAATAAAGCACATTCAAGAGCCTAAACAAATGTTATTCAAATTTGCCTCAATTAAATTTAGCCTCCATCCATTTTTAACTTAGCAGTTCCAGAAATACCTAGTTTATACATATAGATAATTATCATTCAGAAACGAGAAAAAATGGTCCTCATGTAAACAATAAATACTAACGTTCTATGTTACTCTTGTTTTTATTAAGCTCATATTTACTACTTTGCTGTTGTAGAACTAAAACGAAAATGTCTACTTATCTCATACCACTATTACTCTCACATTTTCCTCTTCCATGATTACTTTTCCTTCCCACATTTTCTTTTAAGAACACATAATTGATTTATAAAAACCAGGATTTTACCAGCCGTCTGCTCTGATAGGTTGTTTTCCGTGGTTTCTCCGATCTTTATCAGGCGAAATATGGAACATCACCGTAACAAATGGTCCACGGACGCGCGTTCATTGCTTCCTAATGCTTGTCCTATCACTTTTGGAATTTTTTCAAAAATATCAATAGTTTTCGCGTAATTTTGCGTGAAATATAGACAATATGTAATACAAGCTCTGTGGATCTATGAATGGATACAAAAGAAAACGATCTTTCGTGACAAGAAAGATATTTTATTTTGTTTAAAGTGAATATGCAAAACTTAAAATCTACTGAGTTTTCAAGAAGACAATAAAAGAAAGAAACTTCTACTAACGTCACAGTCAGAGAGTAAAAAGAAGCATCCCGCGTGGGGAAAACCGAAGTCGCAGCAGAACGGGGGACAGAGGAGAGGAACTAAGTAGTGCGACAGCAGTCTGTCAGCAGAACGGGAGAAGCTGCACAGACTTTCCCGCCCTCGCCATCGCCCCCTCCCCGTCGCCGTGGCCACGGAAGGCGTTCTCACCACCTTCACCGCCCTGCCGCTCTCACTCCCTACCACGCTCTCATCGCCGCTTCCGCCCTTACATTGCCACTGCCGTCCCCCCACCCCCACCCCCCGAGGCAACACCCCCACCGCCACCCCCATCCCCGCCGTCACCGCCGCCGTCGCTGCTTCTGCCAGCGCCACCATCATCGTCACCACCCCCGCTGCCTTTCTCCATCCACCACCGCAGGCACCTACACCACCCCCGCCGCCCCGCCGCCCCCGCCGCCCCCCGCCGCCGCCGCCCCACCGCCCCGCCGCCCCCGCCGCCCCCGCCGCCCCCGCCGCCCCCGCCGCCCCCTTGCCGCCCCCCTTGCCGCCCCCTTGCCGCCCCCGCCGCCCCCCCGCCCCGCCGCCCCCTTGCCGCCCCTTGCCGCCCCCTTGCCGCCCCCTTGCCGCCCCCTTGCCGCCCCCTTGCCGCCCCCTTGCCGCCCCCTTGCCGCCCCCTTGCCGCCCCCTTGCCGCCCCCTTGCCGCCCCCTTGCCGCCCCTTGCCGCCCCCTTGCCGCCCCTTGCCGCCCCCGCCCCCGCCGCCGCCCCCCGCCGCCGCCGCCGCCGCCGCCGCCGCCGCCCCGCCGCCGCCGCCGCCGCCGCCGCCGCCGCCGCCGCCCCGCCGCCCCGCCGCCCCGCCACTTCGCCGCCCCCACTGCTCGCCGCCCTCGGAGCCGTCGCCATCCCTGCCACTCTCGCCGCCCCGCCTCCTCCGCCGCCCCGTCTCTCCCGCCCGCCCGTGCCTCCCCCGCCACCCCTTGCCACCCCCTGTCGTCCCCGCTGACCCCGCCATATCCCCGCCACATCTCCGCCTCGCCACCGCCACGCGTCTACCCAAGACTACTTTCAACATGCTCTCTCTCTTCCATCACATCTACTGCATCTGACTTCTTTCTCCCTGCCATTCCTTCCATTACTGAGTTCTATTTCCGAAAATTTCTGTAGTCTATCCTAGAAGACCTGCAAAGGCTTCGTCGTCTCCTTTGCATCCGTAACTCCCATGTATCTACGCCTCCCATCTCTCCGTTCCCATTCTTACCTTCGTAGCTCCCACCTCTGCAGAACTTTTCTTTCGCCCCCTTGTGGAGCAAGACAATAGCCGTAAATTGCGGGGACCACCGCGACAGCCGCGCCTGCCGTGGGGGGGCGGGGAGCGGGGGCGGGGGGCGGGAGGCGCGACGTCACGGGGAATGCGCGGAGGGTGGTAAGCGCACCGGAAGTGACGATGGCTCAGCGAGGGGGCAGACGAGGCAACCGCACAAGTGATGGTCGAAGCTGGTGCGAAGATAGCGGGGAGTGTAGAGAAGATTCTTGAAGTTGTGACATTTGTTGGGTTCGGAAAGGCTCCTAAGGCAAATGCAGGGACAATTTAAGTATTCTATAGCTCAGAATATTGGGGGAGATTTTGAAAAAGCAGGGAAGAGAAAGATTACTATGGACCATGGTTAGGTATTTGGCAAACCACCAATTTTGAGAATAAAATTAAAACTGATTATAAATTATGAGACTAATACAACATTAGTTCGGTAACAATATTTTATTGACAAATCGTTCTCCTTGTGAGGAATAAAATTACATCATCTGATTTTCATGCGTTGCTTTCTAGAACAATCTGTACCTTGCTAAAACTTCCATTCCTTTCCAAGGCAACACGCTTACTGTTTGGCTTAATAATGAGCTTGTATTACGTCTTGTTGATGTCGATGTGTAAATTGTTGACTTGGGTTTGGTGGCGGTGGCACGAGCTGGAAATGAGAATTATTAAATAATGGAAAGGGGATAATGTAACTGTACGCCACATGTACTTCACGCTTACAGAAAAATATGAATAAGAGAAAAATGTCACGTCAAGATTCGTCATTACGGAAGATCAGCCAAAATTCAAAGTTTCAGTGAAATGGTCAACATAAATGAGTATATTTCATAAATAAGTAAGTACATTACAAAAAATGCGAATTTAAAACTAGCAACACGTATTATGAAATGTATTGTAAGATTTGATTGTTACAAAATTAAAAGACGTTCCACAAAGAGTTACTAAAGTTAGAGATCTGTAGCTGCTTTTCAGAAATTGAATGCGTTGTTGCACATTGACAACTATTAATGTTATTACATTATTTAATACATTTATATGTTATCATATTGCTACATCGTATTTCAAACAGGTAAGAATTTAATTTGTAACGCGCAATACACATGAATATTATAGTTTTAATTCATTTTTAAGGCTAGGCAAGCAGTTTTCGTTACGGCTTCCATCTCTGAAGACCGAGGTTTGATTCCTATTATTCCAAGAGAGACAGTTTTGAAATGAAATTTCGTATTTGGCGCTCCCGATTGGGAAAGTAAAATGAATTTTCAATGAATTTTGAATTTCGAAAGTGACGTAGTTCCCACACCCCTAGGGTTGAAGTACATAAATTGGCAGTACTGGGCCTTAAAGTAGCGGCGAAGTCAAGAAATTGTGCATGGCGCCATATTTCGATTTCTGGGTTTGAGGCGTTGTGGATACGTATAAAACGTTGCTGTGTATTCTCAAGCATTTTCAGACTTATGATTAAGTAAATAAGATAGTGAACTATTATATAGTTTATAGGATGAACTATTATTAAATTCGAGTGTGCGCATGACACGCGTGATACCCTTTGTAGTTACATGTATTCCTCTTACATCAATGACGTTCCGTATTACACCTGATTATTTTGTTTCGTTAATTACAGGTGTAATCATATAAATACGAATATCAAGTCCTCGAAGTTGCGATTTACAAAAATACAGATAGTATTTCAAAAGGTTATGGTTAAAAATATATGTTTCTTTGCAAATCACGATGAATGTACTGTGAATATATTAATCCCTTCAACCTAATGGGGTGCTTAGTGAACAGAGAATTCACTCCATTGCACAGAAACTTAAATAATTCAGTTTTATAAACATTGTGGATCGAAGTACCTTCATTTTCAATTATTGATGGAAACATATTCCAATAAGTAAAAAACAAATGCCATTGACTTGGATGATTGATGATAACATAAAACATGAAAAAGGAATTAAAACCAGTGTACAAAATGGACTTTAATTAAATTAATGAGGCAAGATGACATAAATTAAATTAAGTCAAAATATGAACATTAACATAAATCTCAAAAAGAAAAAAGTATTAACGGAATGAAACAGTTTTACATTGTTGTTATGGCTAACGGCCATGAATATTAAAGAAATTGAAGATATACAAACATGAAGTTGGACATGAAATGTAAAGGTTATAAAATGTAATTAATAAGACATCAAATGTATGAAATAATAGACATACCTGCTAGCACACTACAGACAAATAGAATGCTTGCGATGCCACAATAGCCTTAGTCACGCAGCTACCTAGACTCTCTACCTGCATCTTGGTTTCACTACTTATGACCTCATGACCTATGCTGGACCGGGATAGAAGTCGGTAGTGAGTTCAACCGAGGCTTATGAGCATATCAGACGAATGGTTTGGGGAGAACGATGACAGTAACACATAGTTGCCACTCGCCCGGAGGGTGTCTACAGACCCGAACAGAAATTTTTACATGCGCTTAACCCCATGAACGCAGTCCTCTACAGGGTATGGAGTGACCTACTCTCATGAACCAAGACCAGCAGCGAATAGGACGGCGAAGGGAAGAGACATATTCAGATCGCAGCTGTGTCAGTAAATCAGACCGCGATAACTGGAAGTCTGTATGCGCCTTTAAACATATGACGGCCACTCTGCATTCAAGGCGGTAAACTGGAATTAAGATTCGTAAGGTAAAATTCAAGAGCGCGGACTCAAATCAAGTCGCACAAACTCAAACCCAGACAGGCAAGTTTAATTATCTTTTCCATAATTCTTATTTACGAATATTAATATTTGTAGCTTTTGGAGGGTCAGCAATTCCCATCTAATGGTGGCTTTGACGTCAAAAGCCTCTAATATATTTGTAAATTAATATGTAGCAGGAACCTCTACACCTTTTTACCAAATATTTGGAATACCACCAAATACCTCTCCCAGAAATCAGCTCGGGAACCTCCAAACTACACGATCAACCTCAATTTCTGACGAGCGAATCCAGATGGGCAAAACTGTCAGGTACTCCGACCGTGTATGGGTTCCATTAGATTCAGTGATGTCAAGATCGATGCCACCAGCGGGAGTTCATGGCATTGGTAGCACGACAAAATCACTCTTCCACGCAGTCGATCACCTCACCACAAAAGAGCAGTAAATAGTCAAAGTCGCCCAGAAAGCTTTCACGCTTTGCGCATAAAATACGATACGGAGGGATTTCGATAAATAAATTTAAGAACGTTTGTTGTTATTTTCATTTATATTTTTACTTTCATTTTCATTTAAATTTTTACTATTACGCCATCACTATTGGAAAACTGCTAGTTTAATACGCATAGTTTTCCTTTTTGCGTTTTTTTGTGTTTTTTTTATTTAACAGCGTGAGCTGATTATACAACGCTCAGCCATATGGCTTTTCACTTGTTAGGAGCGAGCAGTTTCAGTCGAAAATATTCACGGCTACGGCCACCTCCCATTAAACATAGATTGCAGTAGTGCGAATGATAAAGTGGAGGAATACATATTGTTGACTTTTTATGGGAGGACTATTTATTTCATTATCTTATATCAGCCAGTTTCCGGAGGAAGATGTGGAAGGGGAGTCGGTTGCGGAGACGAGTTTCCATGGGATACTCTTTACCTATGTTGTAGTGGGAAGCACCGGTAACTGAGGGTAGATTTTGGAAGAATGATGAGGAAAGTTTAATGATGTATGTTAGGACGGGCTCTATGGCTAGGTCTTTGTGAAGGTTAGTGTTGCTTCTAAACCAAGGTGCGTTAACTGTAGTTCTGAGGAACCTATTTTGGAATATTTGGATTTTGTTGATGGTTGTAGGGGCGGCATTGCACCAGACTGGACAAGCGTACGTAAGTAATGGACGTAAAATGGCTTTATATATAAGGAGAGCAGAATGGAGCTTTAATAATGAGTGTCGGTTGATTACTGGTCGAAGAATACCTAGGCGTCTATTAGCTTCGTTCACCTTGGAGGTGATGTGGTCTTTCCAAGTCAATCTGGTGTTCATTAGGACACCTAGATAACGGACTGGGGCGGTTGAGGAGCACCATGGTATTACTGCCGAGTCAAATTTCAGTGGGAGTGGGAAGGCTGGAAATCGTAGCGTGAAAACTTTGGATGTGGATTCGTTTGGATTTATCATGATTTTCCAGTTTCTGCACCATGTTTCAATAGTCGTGAGGTGTGTCTGAATTTATAGTTTCCTTTCCCGACGCTAGTTGCGTTGAGAAGCTCGTGGCAAACCACGGTGCCACGAAGCGTGCCACTGTTTCCAACAGGAGATCTTGACATCACCGCTTTAGAGAGTCCAAAACGATCTGCCGTCGTCCAGAGGCGCCCTTCGGAACCGACCTTCGCCCGCCCGGGGCGCAGACCCCGACCTGCGCGAGGGCGCCCTAATCCCTCAAAGCGCCCCTTCGCAGCGGGGAGGGCGCCCGGCCCAGCCACGCCCCCTTCGGCCGTGTTTATAAAAGATTTAATAGCATTTGTATATTTTTAAAAGAAACACGGAGATGAAAATACCACGCAGGAAGAACCCGGGAGGCGGTGGCGCGCAAATTCACTTAACGGAAGAGAAAGGACGGAGGAGAAAGGGGAGGAATTCAGGGTGGTAGGGAATGGAGTTGGTGAGAGGGAGCCCGAGGTGAACGGAGGGGCTAGAGAGGGACGGAGAGCAAGTGGAGGAATTGGGGGAGACATGGAATGGAGTTGGTGAGAGGGAGCCCAGGGTGGACGGAGGGGGTAGAGAAAAAGGGAGAGGAGGTGCAGGAATTGGGGGAGACAGGCAATAGAGTTGGTGAGAGGGAGTCCGAGGTTGACGCAGGGGGGTAGAGAGGGACGGACACGAAGTGGAGGAATTGGGGGAGACAGGGAATGGAGTTGGTGAGAGGGAGCCCGAGGTGGACGGAGGGGGGTAGAAAGGGACGGAGAGGAGGTGCAGGAATTGGGGGAGACAGGTAATAGAGTTGGTGAGAGGGAACCCGTGGTTGACGCAGGAGGGTAGAGAGGGACGGAGACGAAGTGGAGGAATTGGGGGAGACAGGGAATGGAGTTGGTGAGAGGGAGCCAGAGGTTGCCGCAGAGGGTAGAGAGGGACGGAGAGGAGGTGGAGGAATTGGGAGAGACAGGGAATGGAGTTGGTGAGAGGGAGCCCGAGGTGGACAGAGGGGGATAGAGAGGGACGGAGAGCAAGTGGAGGAATTGGGGGAGACAGAGAATGGAGTTGGTGAGAGGGAACCCGAGGTTGACGCAGGGGGGTAGAGAGGGATGGGAAGGAGGTAGAGGTGAACTGAGTAGAGGAACAATGTTTGATGGGGGGAAGAAGAGGAAAGTGTGCGGAAGAGAGTGGAAGTGAGTGGTGGCGGTATAATGGTGCGGTACGGTTGAGTGGGTAAAGATGTATGAAAATTTAAGTGAAATTAATATTTTTCTTTTTTGTTGGCTGGTTTTGGTTTTGTTGAGTGGGTGTGGGTGAAGACGCGTGGATATTGATGCATTTTTTTCCCTTTTTTTTTAGTTGACTGGTTTGGATTTTGTTGACACATAGAAATTTAAGTGAAATTTTTTTTCTTGGTTGGCTGGTTGAGTTTTTTTGGGTGGGTGAAGACGCATGTAAGTGAAATTATTATTTTTTCTTTTGGTTTATTTGGTTGGCTGTTTGGTTTTTTTTTGAATGGTTTTCTTGAATGGTTTTCTTGAATGGGAACTCAAGGAAATTTAAGTGAAATTTTTTATTTCTCCGCTCACCCCACATCCTCTCTATCTCACTTCCGTTCATGAGCGGAGATATGAGGACATGTATGAAATTAGGAGAAGAGCTTGAAAGTGACTGAATGTGGGTGGAAGAGAGTGAAAGTGGGTGAAGGGGGTGTGCTGGAGCGGTACGGTTTGATGGATAGAGACACACGGGAGGGTGTACGACCGGTTCGGGGTCGGAGGATGGTTGATGCAGAGCTCGAAGGGAGGCACTGGCAGCATGGCCCCTACCCGCTCGTCGGGTTTATTAAGGAGGCCCCCTACCCTTGTGGTGCACGCTGTAATGAGGTCGGCGCGGCGGCGCGGTGGCAGGTGGGGTCAAAACAATGCGAGCGAGGCCGCTCCCGCCGGAGATGATTTGAGGGGGGGGCGGACGGGAGTCGAAAGGCGAAGGAAGAGAAGAAGTAGCAGGAGCGGGTGAACATGTGAGTTATGAGTGCTGTCTGAAACTCAGTTTACCCAGTAGATTTTTTTTGATTGATTTTTTCGTGTTTCCGCGCGCGTCAACGGCTTAGGTCATTAGTCCCGTGAGTGTAGTGCATGTTTTTTTCCTGGAAGATGGCGGTCCCCCGCTGGAAGGCGAGATCCGGCGCCGATCTACCGTCGGCTAGTATGGTTTCCCCCAACCATGACTCTCCCACCAGCGAGACACCGCCCCAGCCGGGACAAGCTCTAGGCTCCCGATCGGTCTCCCGGAATATGTTATAGTGTAGTGCATGTTAGTGTGTGTGTGTAAGGGAAGAGGATAGGACGAGGAGGAAGGAAAGATCGCGCGCGGTCCGTGGCCCGTTTGTTAGGGTACTGCTTGTTATTCGCCTAGTGTTGATGGGAAAACCACGGAAAACTACCGATCAGAGCAGCCGGCCGATAGAATTCTCCTCCAGACAGGGACTGAATTCGACCTAGCTGAAAAGCTGTGTGAAGAAAAGCGTCGAAAATCCTGCCGCCGTCAGGACACGAACCTAGGACCTCCCGGTCAGAGGCGCTGCAGTGGCATCAGTTGATGCACTGAGCTACCGCTCTCGGTTTTACCCTGTAGAGAATCGAGGATGCAGGAGCCGGAGTAAATGGAAATACTTGTAATTGAGAAAAGAAATTGAGCTGACAGTTTGCTAGGGTATAAGGAGAAGCCGTGAGTACTCGAAGTGAGGAATGTACGGGATTCGTGGGTTTAGAAGAATCTGAAAAGGCAAAAGGTGTGATGGCGAACGAAATGACGCAATGGGACGATGAGCAGATATTGTGAGATTGAGCTGATAGTTTGCTAGAATACAAGGAATAGCTGTGAATATTCAAAGTGAGGAAAGTAATTGCGGGGTAAGGGATTCGTGAATTTAGGAGAATCGTATAAGGCGGAAGGGGTGACGCCGAAGAAAATACGGAAGGAGACGGCGGAATAGGAGGTAGACGCTGGAGAGAAAATTTGGGTTAAGGTTTTGGGATTCGTGGAGAATTGAGAAGGAGAAAAATTGTTTAGGAGTTTTGTAAATGTTACCTGCGAGTTACAGCTCCACTGTACACCCTACTATTGCGTGCGGCAAGCTTACCAGGGCAATAAATGTTTAAAAAATCAGTGCGCTCTTAGTTTCTTTACAACAATGAAACTACCTGAATCGTCTTCATTGCATTTTATCATCGCAGAAGCAAAACATATGAATTGTTTTAATTCTCCAAAACTAGAAACTGTAGAAAACCGTAAAGAAATAATTTGGAACATATTAATAACTACAACAACAACAACAACAACAACAATCGTACTTTAATGTAAATTTCTAATCCTCGCCTAAACCTATCTCACGAGGCTCCAGGGCCAATACAATACTGCTCTCTGGTGGCGTGGTGGTCAACTGCGTGGAGCTGATATCACCGCCATCAACGAGAAATTGTCAAAACCTCCGCCTGTATCTTTATTGTTTAAATTAATTTTATCCTTGTTCGATTACAGACAGAATCTTTCAAGGTATTGAATACATTAATATAACTAAAATAAATAATAACCAACTAGTGAGAACCCGTCAAAATTTGACGGTGTGATCTAAGGTAAATGTAAAATACTGTGCCCAGACTAATGTTAACAATATATTGCATTGTTTGAATCTTCAGGGTATAACGAAGATATTCTGTGATGTGGAGTTCCCAAAATTTTGAACACGTATGGCCCATGACCAGGGGGCAATGCAATGTCGGCACCAAATTACACAAAAGAAAGAGCACTATTATACTGACGGATATTATTTCTAAAGTTTTTTAATGTGTCATAATCTCCTATAAACAACTGTTTGATTTCTTCTGGCATATTGCTCGAAGGTAAACTTATTTTCCCATTTAAACAACACAAAGTAAACTCGTTTACAGAATTTCTCTCACATGGGAAGTACAAAGTAGAACAAAACTGACATTTCATGGACAATGACCCAACAGACAACGAAATGACCTTACTATCACGACACATACGTTGACTTTCTCTTTCCCTGCTCCCAGTCAATGTACTACGTTTGTGTCTTTTGGGGCGCGTGGGCAACGATTCGGAATTCGACATAGCCTGTGAACAACTTCACTACTTCAGTATAACCGAACAAAACACACTGTCCGAATGTTCTCTACATAATACATCACAAAAGGAAATACATGCAAACTGTCAACGCCACAATGCAATTATTACACTGAAACAAAACCTTGACGAATCGTGAAAAAATCTCAACAATCAAAACAAAACATCAAGCAGCGCCACCATGAAGCAGCGGGAACTCACATCTATCGACTCGTATATATCAATTTTAAAACAGCCACCCTTTGGAAGAAAACAATTGACTATTGATAAGCGTACTATTAAAGAATGATTTAATTAATGAATTTACACCAAAAATATTGGTTAATGAACACAACCAATATCTGATAACACATCTAGGGATAACATTCTTTTATTTAAAGGAAAAAATACTACAATCGGTTCAGTAGAAGCTCTAAACGAAGCCATGGCAGAATACCTCATTTTTTTAAAATATATAGATTGATACATACATTAACTAAAGGATACAATTTAACTTATGCACGTACATAAATACTGAGGGATACCCTTACAGGGACCTCTAACATCTTGTTTTAATTGATTAGATACATTTTTTTTATTTCTGTAAAGTTTTGGAACGTATCTTGACATCACCGTCGGCTGCGAAGGCAAGCCTGTGGATGCGAATCTCCGAAGCACCGACGCGTTAGGGAAAGCGGTCTTGCGTTCGGGGAGCGGAGTCTGGCTCGCCGCCCGAATTTGGATATGGAATGCACGATGAAACGGCCGCCCGCCCGCCCGCTTCCAACGCCGCTGCGGCTGCTGCGCGTAAAACGCGGCTTCGGTTTCCCGCCGCTGCAGATTGCCGAGATTCTCGCGCAAGAATTTCGCCCTCGCTTCGGTCGGATTCCGCGGCGCTGTCGGCGGGGAAGGAATACGCAAATGAAGATATTCTAATGAGGGATCTCCGGGAGGCATCCGACTGGATCCAACGGGATAGCGAGATATTTGCTACATGGAATGACGCAATAATGTTCTAACAACGCTAGGTGAATCGTATGTTTCGGAAAGAATTTGAAACAACGTAGTCCGTATAATAGGTTGTATATAAAGGGAAATATATTTTTTTCCGATGTGCACATTTTGTAGCCTGAGGGAAAGTATTGTTTTGAGGGATGTCCATTTCAGCCTTGATCATATGCATATTCTGAAATTAGCGTACTAACATTTACGTTTTATCTTCACTAATGCCAAACATGACTGCCATAATGTCTGCCGTCAAACACAATGTTTCGATCTAGTTTCCATTCCTGATTAAAGGTTGATAAAAGGGTGTTATTTATATTTTTTATACCAAACAATCCATGAGATAGGGTGTATCTCGATGTAAGCCTGGAGAAAGAAGACAAAAGATAACAATATCTGATCAAACAAATCATTTGTCATTCTTATAAATTACTGAAATGCTCTTAACTCTCCGTTGGGCGACCGCTGGCAGACAACCGCCGTTGCTCCACGGTGACCAAAGTCTTGACGTAAATAAACACTTTTGAAAAGTTTTTCTTTATTTATAATGAAAATTTCTACAATAATAATATTTGCAAATAAGTTTATACTTTTAAAATAAATATAAATTTATTACAATGTAAAAATAAAAAAAGCTTTTGAAGTATGATGTATGTTTGTCTGAATACTTTCATGAGTACTCAAATTTATTCAAATATTTTCTTTACAATGACAACGAATAGTATGATTTCGACGAAATCAAAATCAATCACTGTGATTTTACCATTTTTCCTATTGCAAGAAGGCATATTTCATTATTTTATTTTGTATCGTTGTGACTGCTGTAGCTTGTTTTTCATAAAATTGAAACTTAATGAAACATGAAACATAAAAAAATAACATCGACTTGTTGCAAATTTAGCTGTGTTGCTAAAACAAAATTACCAGGAACGTGTGGTGACAGGGAATCTCATCAGTATCCTTCGACTGTACAGCAGAAAACGATTGATTGATTTTTTCGTGTTTCCGGGCGCGTCAACGGCTTCGGTTATTATTCCCGTTAGTGTAGTGCATGTTTTTTTCTCGGCAGAAGGCGGGGATCTTCCCCGCTGGATGGCGAGATCCGGCTCCGACCTACCTTCCCCCTAACCAGGACTCTCCCACCAGCGGGGCACCCTCTCAGCCGGGACAAGCTCTAAGCTCCCGACCGGTCTCCCGGGTAGTGGTAGTGTAGTGCATTTTAGTGTAAGTGTGTGTGTAAGGGGGAGAGGATAGGGCAAGGAAGAGGAAGGAAAGATCGCGCGCGGTCCGTGGTCCGTTTGGTAGGGTGCTGCTCCGGCATTCGCCTGGTGTTGAACGGAGAAACCACGGGAAACTACCGATCAGAGCAGCCGGCCGGTAGAATTCTCCTCCAGACAGCGACTGAATTCGACCTAGCAGAAAAGCTAGTGTCTAAAATCCTGCAGCCGTGGGGAGTGGGAACCTAGGACCTCCCGGTCAGAGGCGCTGCAGTGACATCAGTTGATGCACTGAGCTACCGCTACCGGTACAGAAAACGCCGTCCGCCTGTGAAGGATGTTGAACAGTAAGAAAATAACACGTGTCTCACATCCGCCATGCGTTCTTTTGCTATCACGTCTGTCTGAAGACTAATATTAAGCAATACCACTGTGATTTGTGACTATGAGTGATATTTGGTTTGAAATTTGATCGTCAAGGGTGCATAAAACAATTTGTTTCCCCTCACAGTATTTTACGATGAAGTACTATGGCTGTGAAGGTAACACTCTTCAGATATCCTCCTCACTCCAAAACGAAAGCTTGTATGTAACTTCATTATCTGTACACGTCTTCTAGAGTTCAGTGGGAAATATAGTTATTCAAATTATCGTTTCCATGTTGTCGCGGCATATTCCTTGACGTAGGACATGATGGATAAGAGCCCACAATTTATTGCTGATTTGTCCTTGAAAATAGATTTTATTACATCGGAGCGTTATTTTTTTTTTATTTTTAAATTCAAAATTCAAGTAGTATATGGCTTAGTGTAGGGATCACAGAACTTAAAAAACAAATAAATAAATAAATAAATAAATAAATAAATAAATAAATAAATAAATAAATAAATAAATAAATAAATAAATAAATAAATAAATAAATAAATAAAAGCTCTCTGTTACTACTATTTACCATATGCTACTGAATTAGCAATTATACTTCTCCCAGAATGATGAAAATAGCTGTAATTTTGATTTTTTATATAGAGAGGCTCCCGGAATGTAAGGTAAGAAAGGCTCCAGGGACCGATTAGCCTTTGCGGGACCTGGACCTCGGTACCCTTGGTGTGACGGCTTTTCAGAATATTTTTATTCCCAATTACAATAATATCACGATAAACTTTATTTCTTATAAACTCAATACCATTAACTCTCCCTGCGTCATTTTCGTTCTAATTTCGTCATTGTCGTTCCATTTTTTATTGTTTTTATATTGACAGTCCAACGTTCAGCCGCGAGGCACTAAAAATTCTTGAAACTTTCGTTACAGGGCGATGACAAATTTTAGTATGGAATACATGGAAAGGGCGAGACAGGTAAATGCAAGAATAGGCATAATCAACATTTTTATTTTTCTTGGACATTCATTATTGTTGAAGTGTTTTTTTCTGATTGGCGTAACATAGGAGATTAAGAGGATTTCCTTTTCCTCCAATATTTTTAATGTCGGTGATGTTCATAAGCGTGTAAAATGCATTATTGTAAATATTAAACGCATCTTAAAGTTTTGAAATACTCTAGATTAATTACAAGTAAAGGCGTGTGAAAACAAGGGCTTAGTGGAACAAGGAGAATTGTTTTTGTGAAATTGAGTTATTAACATTAAGTATTACTTAAAATATTATTATTTTAGTGCAATATGTTATATAAATCCAGTATGGTCTTATTTGCAAGTGTACTGTGTGTAAAAGTTTAAAAATGTACTGAGTTTTATTATAAAAGTTCTTGTAAAACCCTCAATATCTCAAAAGTAGTTCAGTGTGGGATAGTACTTTATTCAATTGCCACCATCGAGTGTGCAATGATGACTAATTCGTAAGGAGTTATCTTTCTATTACACGAAATAATCTACTAACTCTTCCCGAAAGTACCACATAAGACGCCGTGTCTTACAATTTGTCAAGTATTACGTCTCTGAATACATATAATCTATCCATTGTAATGGAGCCAAAGCAAACATTACAGAATACCTATTTACGTTATTATCAAAGAATGAAGGTATGGTAACCAAACCATTGAAACCATTATAATTTCATATAAATACTTAATAATGAAAATACACTTTTCGCGTCTCGTAGGCAACAAAATCGCCCACAATGTTAGAAATCCTCATTTTAAAATATTTTTATTGCAAGTTCAGACTACTTTCATATTAGATTATCGTACACAGTTTTATTCAAAAGATGGTGTCAGTAGACGCTGTAATATTTCAAACGTTCCTACACCGTACAGCAATATGTTGTCATGTGTAAGAGTTGATAAGTTCCATGAAAGAAGTCTTCATAAATACGAAAAGCGTATATCTTCATAACTTAAGGTGATATTTATTCTTTCATAATACACCCCTGCCCATGGCTTCGTTTTGCGTTGGGGAATCTGCGGAGGGAAATTCGCGAAAATGAAGTGTGGATAAAAATTTATCTTCTTTTACGGGCCTTGCAGCCTCCAGAGCTGCGTGTTGCCATTGAGAGCCATATTAAAAATTCTCGCCCGATTTTCTACTGAACCGACTCTCAGCAGTTGCGTTTCCAATTTGATTACAGATTGGAAGCAAATCCCCAACCTCTGCCTCTGCCTCCACAACCGCCTTTATCACCCAATATATTACTCCGCGACTTATCTCCATAAGCAAAACAACATTGCATCTTATATTACGTTTCATCCCGGACGTCCCCAAAGGGGGGAAATTGTGGGGAAAAAGGGGAGAGGAAACTTTATCCTTTCCTTTAACTGAAAAAACCTTTTAAAGCATCGCATCTGCAAATTATTCTATGCGAGAGAAAGTTGTGCCCGCGGCTCTTTTTATGTACAGACTTAGATATGCCCTGGAGTTCAAGAAAAGGGAAAGGAGGAAGAAAGAAAAATCACTTCTTAAGATGGAGCGATGTTATAATCTTATTAGAAAAAATATTCCGCGGTGGCAGTCGAGAATTTTCTTGGTCCGGGGCTGGGCTCTACGCGCAGGCCACCGCGATTGAATTGGGCCGGAGGGGGTGGAGGGGTGAGGGGCGGCGCTGGAAACACCGATGGGCGGGGAATTGGACTCGGGCGCAAAGGAAGCGACGGGATTGGTGAAGGTGTTACAACTGATGATGGTGGTGTTAATAGCGGTGAAGGTGGTGGTTGTGGTGACGGTGTTTATAATGGCTATGGTGTTGACGTAAGGGTGAGATACTAGATGCTGATGCTACTGATTGGGATGGAGATGGTGTTAGCAAAGGGGTAATGGATGTTAATGGAGGGGTGAAGGTGGTGGTTGCGGTGACGGTGTTTATAATGGCTATGGTGTTGACGTAACGGTGGGATACTACATGCTGATGCTACTGATTGGGATGGAGATGGTGTTAGCAAAGGGGTAATGGATGTTAATGGAGGGGAGAAGGTGGTGGTTGCGGTGACGGTGTTTATAATGGCTATGGTGTTGCCGTAAGGGTGGGATACTAGATGCTGATGCTACTTATTGGGATGGAGATGGTGTTAGCAAAGGGGTAATGGATGTTAATGGAGGGGAGAAGGTGGTGGTTGCGGTGACGGTGTTTATAATGGCTATGGTGTTGCCGTAAGGGTGGGATACTAGATGCTGATGCTACTGATTGGGATGGAGATGGTGTTAGTAAAGGGGTAATGGATGTTAATGGAGGGGTGAAGGTGGTGGTTGCGGTGACGGTGTTTATAATGGCTATGGTGTTGCCGTAAGGGTGGGATACTAGATGCTGATGCTACTTATTGGGATGGAGATGGTGTTAGCAAAGAGGTAATGGATGTTAATGGAGGGGAGTAGGTGGTGGTTGCGGTGACGGTGTTTATAATGGCTATGGTGTTGCCGTAAGGGTGGGATACTAGATGCTGATGCTACTGATTGGGATGGAGATGGTGTTAGTAAAGGGGTAATGGATGTTAATGGAGGGGTGAAGGTGGTGGTTGCGGTGACGGTGTTTATAATGGCTATGGTGTTGACGTAACGGTGGGATACTACATGCTGATGCTACTGATTGGGATGGAGATGGTGTTAGCAAAGGGGTAATGGATGTTAATGGAGGGGTGAAGGTGGTGGTTGCGGTGACAGTGTTTATAATGGCTATGGTGTTGACGTAAGGGTGGGTTACTAGATACTGATCTACTGATTGGGATGGAGATGGTGTTAACGGAGAAGAGATGGGATGATAAAGGTGATGGAGACGCAGTGTTGGTTTTAGTGGAGACGCTGCTGAAGGTGGCCAAGATCGTTGAGGCGTGAAGATTGTGGTGGTGGATTGGTGATGGTTTGGGGGAGGAGTTGGGACAGATTCCAGAGCGCGGGAACAAAGACGTAAGTTGGGGTAAAATGGTGAGGGCGGAAGGGAGAGACTTGCGTGTAGGGTGGGCGTGGATGAAAGTAGTGGGTACCAGTCGGGAGTGCGCTTAATGACAGCTGACGTTTCTGATGTCTATGACGGCAGTTAAGGCGGATAGGGAAGGCGCGTTGCTTACGGCAACTATTATTCCTGGAGATGGTCGTGCAAGAGACAGTCAAACTGGTGGAGACGGCAGAGGCGGGAGAAAGTGAGCAATTTGGGTGGGGAGACGGAGGCGGCAACAGAAGACCAGCGGCGAGAGCGGGAGCGACATTGGGGGGCGGCGGGGGAGTACCCCCTCTGCCCGAAAATAAGTGGAAATGGAGAAGGGGCGGAGGTGGATGTAGAGGTGGCCCTTGTGGAATGCCCGACGGGACTTCGCGGCGTGCTCCACCTTATTAGAGAGAAACATTTCAATTCATTATAGCAAAGTGAAGTTGCCTTTGCGACGCAAGGCGGATTCGCAGTTCTATGTGCGAACGGCCACCAGTGCAACTGTCGGCGAGTACCTTCCTCTCCCGTGTTCGCCTGCTTGAATCACGAAAGCAATATTCAGAAGCGCCTCTGCCAAGCTGTAGTGCAAGTTATTTTTTCATTTAAATTGTACTTATATAATGATGATGATAACGATCAACAATCATCAATATGTTCCATGTTAAAAATTTTTAAAATAGTTTTCTCATAATTATCTAAAATCGAAGCTATGAAATGTAAACTTTAGATGATAAGGGATCTAGTGCCTAAACGGGAAATACTTCGTTAATATAGACTGATTAATGTAGAATGATTAATGTACGGAATACTTAATAATTTTCCTTTTGTAATTCTACTGTTTTCTGTACTTATTGTAGTCCTCCTGGGAAAGCAAAGTTTCTAAAGTTTCAATATAAAAAAATATTTAGTGATCAGTTGTCGATACTTGTTACGTAACTCTACGGATTACATGTGCTAGGTATAAGACACTGAAAATGAGTACGACTGGGATACAGATTGGGAGGTACAAGACATTCGGTTTAAGGAACATCGCGTATATTTTCTGGCAAAGTATTGTAGAGGCACCCACATGATCTGCTCCTTTGGAATTTGATTGCAATCTTGAGTAGACAGTCACATAACCTCTTTAATCTTGAATTTAGACGATAATAATACAGCAATAACATAGTAAAAATAATACGAAACTAATTAGCAATAATAAAAAGTCTGGCGAACCGCCATACTATTGTGAAAAGGGAAACGAATTCCCTCGCAAAGGTTGAACTTACAACTGTAGCAGAGTGGAGTAACACTCCAGTCTATCCATCACTAGAGCTCTTAAATTCTAAACGCTGTTTGCATAGTAAACAGTCTCGGGAGCGCAAATGGCAACTAGTGGGCGATACTGGGCGACACTAGGTGATACTGGGCGGTACTGGGTACAATACTGTCTCGGCACCGGAAAATCCGGGCTTGATTCGGCCCTGATAGCCGGGGTAGTCGATTATTTAAACAGACAAAACCTCTTTTCTTCTTGTACTTCTTCTCCTCCTCCTCCTCCTCCTTCTTCTTCTTCTTCTTCTTCTTATTATTATTATTATTATTAAAATATTACAAAAACTCTAAAAATACGAGAAAGTTTTTGCCATGTAGCGTAAGATCTTTTTTCGGTGCGAAAAGTTAAAAATTGTTTTTCAATAATGATAACGCTCACCGTTGTCATCATCATAATCGTTTCCATGTTAAAAATATGCGGGATAGTTTTCTCATTCTATAAAATCGAAGATATGAAACGTAAAATATAGATTATGGTAAAGTTGCCTGCGCACCATTACCGTTCATAAGAGTACAAGTTTTATTCATGAAGAACAGGCATGTCAAGGTCGCGGGTAAGGTAACAAGCTTATTAGAGCTCGTGGACACTGCGTCTAGAGAAATTGGCGCGAGATTTAAAAGTAAAGGCTGTACAAATTGCTATGGAGTGACTGGGTACTTAGCCCATGGCAGTCTTTGTTACTTGACAGTTATCGTAAAAAATTTAGCTAAATGAATTCCCATTTTCTCTTTATAGTAAAGAAATTATTCATTAAAATGAAATAATACAGCAGTACAATTTCAAATTATCAATTGAGAGTAAAATTAAAAAAAATTAAATCAAAAGTATATTAATTTTGTAATCCTGTTTACCTGAGAGGATTTGTAATCCTGTTTACCAAAGCATTAAGATTCTACGTTTAGGTTAGAAGGTTTAATAGACAGATATCTTTGTTAAAAATGCTCTCCGTCCGCAAGCGAGAATTGTTAATTTACTCATACTTTTAATTTATTTCACATTATTGCTAAATAAATAAATAATTCAATGATTTAATAACACAAAATGAAAACAAGGAAAGAATTCGCCATTTAAAGATTTTCCTGTCACTTAGCAAAGATTATATAAGTGAGAATTTATTCAGAACATCAAAACATCAAATTGTGATAAGTAGTGAAGAATATAAACATAATACAATTCTCGTTTATTTCATAGAAAAAATCTGGCAAACATATTTTCGTGTGGAGCCACTATTCATCGCCTCGCACCGCTTCAGTTTGCGCATGTACACCCCTTTCTAAATTTCAAGGGGAAATGAGTGCGGAGTCAAGGGAAGTGGGCCGTGCCCGTAGGAGCGCCGGGCTCCCCAGACCGGCAAGTAGCTCGTGCGGGCGCGGTTTGACGTGCCTGATGTAGACTTGGGTTTTCTTACGAGGCATCTGAGGGTATTATTTCCAAGATGGAATATGGCACGGATTTTCGCGTCTTTCTCGGTTGTGCCGCTAGAGTCGCTCGATCTGCGGCACTGCTTGATACGGTCACGATCATGAGACATCTTGCGGCAGTACCGAGAAAGAAGCAAAAAGTCGTGCCATATTCTATCTTGGAGATAATACCCTCAGATGCCACATTAGAAAACACCAAGTATAGAATGATTCATGTATGGACTACTTCATTTACGAAATTTTCCTTCTGTAATTCGATTATTTTCTGTTCTTATTGCAATCCACCAAGGCAGGCACAATTTCTAAAGTGTACATTTAAGACTATTGTTCGTTATGTAGAGAACTCTCCCAAATAACCCAGACACGTTCTCTGCATTATCAAATATACTGCATCCGGACGTTTATTCCGTGTTTTTCTTAGACATGAATTTTATTTTATTTTAATTTGTTTGTATTGTTTGATGTGAATGCACTGTTTGATGTTAAGCAAAGCCTCGTACAGGTATATATTGATGGTGATATAATGTCGATATTAAGTAACAAGTTATTTGTACTAAGCAAAGCCTGTCGATTTCTGCTAACTGGAATGAATTACTTTAATAACCTTAAACTTAAGTGTTTCAGGCCATAGGGATTAAGGCAAGGCTTTCTTATCTCGTTTAAAACAGATTGCTTTGAAGAGACAATGATGTTCCGTGTAATTATTCATCATGGAAATGATTTTTTCGTGTTCCACTTCTTCTGTAATGCAAGAGTCCTTGAAGTATGTTTACTATAGCCGGTATTTGATAAAACCAAAATTAATTAAATAATGTTTGAACAATGAATGCTGCAGGCCTTGATGGCAATGGTGTGTTGTCTCTGTGACGTATGTCTAACATACGTTATTTAAGTACTCTCATACCTTATTCGTAAGAGTTTGTGAAGCGTGTTTACCGTCAACTGTCCTGGTTAATTAATTAACTTTTGAACTTTTCCGTCCTATTTTTAATAACAAAAGTAATAAAATAGTTGCATGCAACTACGCTTGGTTTTATCATTGAACTTTTTAATATTAGCATAATGCTTGAAGAAACGTGGAACTTTATTTGCTTCCGTCTCGACTTCTCTTTTTAATATCGAGGACCGTGTGCCGGCAATAATTCGTTTAACAACCATTTTACAATGCAAACAGGATCAAATAGTAAAGAAAGAAGGAACTCTCTTCGATCGTAAAAAATCCCGTTCGCTACTTCAACCGGAGCCGAGTGCATAAAGTGATTAAAACTTTACTGCCATATTGCGGCGAAGAATGAAGGCTCAAGGCCGCTCCCTCGCCCTCGACAGCGCTCGGATGAAAGAACTACTGCAGATGCTGCCACGACAAACAGATGTTTTACAAAGGGTTGTTTGATTAAATATCGCGACTGGAAGAGATTCTTATTTTTTGGGCGATGTTTTCACGTCAGAAGGTTATGGAGACGCAGCGCATACAACAAAGCTCTTCTGTTAAACTTCCCAAAACCAACTTCAGTAATCAGAAGGGCGTGAAAAATGTGCTTCGAAACTACCAGAGATACGCTTTTTAAAGATGATTGATTTTGATGTGTTTTACGCTTTAAGATAATGTACTTCTGAAAACCTTCGACCGGCATCCAATTTACGGGAACGACAGACCGTCAGTGGTAGGAAGGAAAGAAACACAGAGTTTGAGGAATGGTTTTCTCGAGGGGGTATGAACGGATTAATAGGGGTCGCTCAAAGAAGAAACTAACGAGTCGGCTGCTTGGTTCGCTGGCCAGATGACGTTGGAATCTCTCTCGGGCTTGAACCAGGAGCCCCTTTTTACCCTTCACACTTACAAGAGGACATTGTGAAGCACAAAGACAGGAATTGTATTATTATTATTATTATTATTATTATTATTATTATTATTATTATTATTATTATTATTAATATTATTATTATTAGTTTTGAGCCCTTTCCTTGCTCAGCGCGAGGGTTTAGAAAAAAAATATAGGAAATTAGTCAGTAGGGTGAAAACGTATAGTAAAGTGAAGTGAAGTGAAAGGTGCGATTATGCGTAGTCTACAGAAAAAGTATTGAACAATTAATATTTAGATAAAGTTATATGCAGTGCAGTGCAGTGCAGTGAAGTGAAGTGAAGTGAAGTGATTTCATTTCTTCTGAATATGACTGAATAAGTTCTGATTGGTGTGTAGGTGAGGGTTCCTTCGTCTCTCTATGTATATACGCGTATATGTTTGTATGTATGTATATTTGTATAATATGTAAGTTTATTCATTTATATGGTAGTGTGTATGCATTTTAATGTTTAGTATAGGAATGTAAATGCCATCTGCATATATAGGAAATGACAGTCAATTTGTTTGTTTATATTTATTTTTTATATATTATTTTATTTGTAATTGTAATTTTGCATTCTGCCACCGGGCATCATTTGCCCAATTGTAGAATAAATTTCTATCTATCTATCTATCTATTATTGTTATTAGTCCTTCTTGGGGCTAATAATAATGGTCAATAATGCTAACATTTTATGGTGCGATCTCGGAATCGTGTCTCGGTCGGGACAGAAATAGAGCTTTAACTTAACAGAAGTACAGCTTTAGCTGTACAAATGTAAAATCTTAAAATCTTTATAGAAGTGCTTCCAAAATGAATATTTGCCAGACAATGTGGACTGTCTCAAAGACCAGCTATTTTGGAACATACTCGTAAAATCTTTGAGGTAGTATATTAGATGAAGACCCTTGGACATTACCTAAATTGTCTCAAAACTGGCTTCATTTTTCCCTTAAAATTCTTGTATGAATAGAGTGAAATACTAAGGTGAGATATGTCCGATTTTTACAGTTAAATCTGAAATTTCGAAACTTGCCAAAGTTTGAAATATCTTACATCCCATTGTAATACCACATTAATTAAGAAATATTTTTGTTCTTAAGAAATTTGTTTAACATAATTATTTTTTAATTAATGTCATGTCCATTTTTTGAAAATATTAGGAAATTTCATGCAATTTTGAGAGAAATTTGTGCAATATAAAAAATACTACAAACATGATTTCTTTAAAAACACCTCCAAATGTTTCTTTAAATGTTTTATATAGATAGTCGCTAAATGCACTGCATAACATGACATCCATGTAATTTTGATGTACTAATTTGATTTTCCAAAAATTACAGATTCTTTTAAAGTATCTCTCACATCTTTAATACTTACAATACTGACATTCTTTATAATATATTTCATTTGCGAGAATTGGGGCTTTAATTTATTCCTAGAGCCATATTCCTACTCCACTATTAAGAAACCAACATATTGATATAAAATGATATAATATTTGATATAATATAACATAATTGATATAATATTTTAGATGTCACTAGGTACTACATTAGTATTATACACTACAAATACCTATACAGTATTTGAGAAAGTGTGAGTGGGCGTGTGTGCATGTTTGTGTGTGTGTGTGTATGTGTGTGCGTGTGTATGTGTGTGCGTGTGCGTGCAGATATAGTATCATTCACGGTTAGACAATTTCCCGTGCACCAATCGAGATATTTGATGCGTCTCGATATCCTGGTAAAAAACTGATTGTTTCCCGATACGGTCATAGATTCAAATTTCCAAAAATGTGCTTTTGCGTGTTGTAGCGCTGCATCTTAGTGGTTAAATGAAGAATTAATCCAATACCACTTAAATAGATCTATATTGGTGACGTTGATTAAAATCCAGTACCCAAAACAAAGTTTCGCTTCATATGCCATAATTTTCTTCTACGACCTTGGCAACACTGATATTGCCATATAAAGTACATCATCTTACCAATTGATTTGCGTTGCAGATTTTATTTTAATTTTCACCCGTATTACCGTATTTTCAAAAATGAATTTGCAAAAACTTACGAACAGTATTACTGCCTTGGAACATTTTAAATTTAAAGAATTTCAAGGGAAAACAGAGAAAATAAAACTGATTAATGCTAGCTAGAGAAGGAACGTTCAACTTCTGACATTTACGTTATTAAATGTGCAGATGAAATCAATGTGCCCTACAACTTATTTTTATTATACTTAACTAACACCTTATTCGCATAAACATACACAGTTGTCCTTTAATATTTGTATAAATTTGCATACAAATCGATTAATAGAGCAATTGCAGAAATAGAAGTGTTCACAAATTAGACTGCGTTTATATGACTGATATTAATCTCTACAAAAATTAGGGGGGGAAATTTAGATGTTTTTTAGCGAATCCGGGGAAAAATAAAATGCAATTGTAGAAACTTTTGCGACACAATTTT